>JARHVA010002194.1:382500-385000 GCA_037957365.1 Torreya grandis
GAATCAAGAATTACTAAGAAACTTTTGAGCAAGGAGCATCAAAATAAGAAGCAAATTTTGTTATTTTCTTTCTTCTCATTCTAATTTTCATTATTGTTATAGCTGGGTGTGATGATGGAAATTAATGTTCGTATATGGAACCAAAAGTATAATTAATAAGTGGGTATCCTACCTAGTAATCCATGCCTTTCATGATTCCACATTTCATCCACTTCTTCTCCAAGTGGTCCCTTATATCAAAACTATTTGTAAATTTGGCTCTCCCTCTTTTTCTATACTCTGATATTATCCTAGATGATTAATGGGTTTTTATTGTTTTGTATTTTATTGAAAAACAAACCTTATTTTATTATTTCATTGAATTTTTTATGTCATTATAAATTCCACTTGCTTACTACCTTCAAATAGCTAAAAATTAAAAAATATGAAAAATAACCCTAGATGGTTTCCTTTTCTTTGATGGGATACATGATTAGAAAGTTATAATCTTATCATTATTTGTGGGTTGTGTTAAATATGTTATATTTTATGTGTTTGAAAAACTATACTTCTTACTATGTTGGTGGAATTATAAACACGCAAATCTCTCTCACACACATTTATTTACATGTATATTCTTTGATTATGTTTTCCTTATGTTTGTGAGAGTATTTCATGTTATGGATGATTATTTGGGTTTTAAGGGACACTAATGGTTGATTTAATCTTTCTCATTTCCCATTCCTTTAGTAGTTTCATAGTTAATATTCTTTATATGGGGTACTTGGTGTAGTGCCTTAGTTATATAATTTTATTTTTATCTACTTATTTCAACTACCAATGAACAAATAATATTTTGATTCTATGTAACACTAAATTTATTAGGTCAAATGCTTGATTGTTAATGTAAATTGAATCCCAAATTAATAATAATAATAATAATAATAATAATATATTTATACTAATAATATTCACTATTTATGGTATAAAATAAGTTTTATATATTTGTTTTAAGTATACTTATTGTCACATCCCTATTTATCTCTTAGAAAATTTACCTAATTATTCATGAATTTATTATGGTTGTTAGTTGATTAACTAATGATTGATTAAGATTTATGTGATATGTTAATTATGGGATAGTATTATGTTTCTTAATTTACATGATTTTTTAGCTAAGAGTTAGTTATACTTCAATATTTATACTTGATGATCATGTATGTTAGTTTATACAATATTATTTTTATGGATATATATATATATATATATATATATATATATATATATATATATATATATATATATATCATGATTCAGGCTAATTACCTTCATTATGTGTGAGGTGGATGTAGGATGAAACCACCCCTCAGAGTGTGATAGAGGGAGGGCATCACTGGATAGGGTGGAATATATTGAGATGTTGGGAGATGATAGAGGGATAACTGAAAACCCTGGCACACACCAAAATAGTATTTCATGTGTGATTAATTATTTGAGTAGATAATTGTGTGATGCTTGGTTTTATGCTATGAATGTTTAGTTTGATATTTTGTGTTCTCATATAATTGTATGTGATTGCATGATTTTACTAATATAATTGTAGTTTATGTTATTATTTAGTTGATTTGAGTAAATCTATGCATAACTAATTTAACATGATTAAATGTGGTGTTATACATAGTTAAATATTCATACTTGTGTAGATTGTTAATTATAAATAATCGATCTGTGTTGTTACTTAACCAAGTTATCTTGTTAGTAACTATTTATGTTTAAAAGATTACTATTATTGATTTTAATAGTAATATCAACTTGCAAATGACTTAATAAATTATAAGCTCTTTATTTAGTATTTAACGTAACTTAAGGTATTATAAATATTATCATTATAAAACAATTATATAAGCATCATGGTGTTGTTGAATTGATTTCTAAATTCTATGGTTATTATTAAACCTATAATGGTAGCTTATTAATCCAAGGTCGAATGCATAATGTTTAGTAACTTGGTAACAATTATAATGGTCTCATTATAGTCATTTTGGTATATGATGTGGTAGTGGATTTACATGAAATATATTGGTTTAGATTTATTGATAATTTCATGACTTATATAAGTCGATGCATGATTTTTTGAAGTCTTTGACATGTAGATATATCTTAATAATTATTTAATTAAACAATAATTGATGATAGTTAACAAAGTCAAAAATCATGCATAATTGTAAAGGGATTTTATAATGATTATTTAATGGTCTAATTTGGAAGTTTTAGTAAATTAGGGTTTCTAACCCTATTTGACTTTTGGTTAAGCATCATTTTTAAAATTATCATTTCATTTGATTTGGATATATAGTGATGAGTTGATGTGTTTTTTCACCATGCATGTTTGAAGTCTACCATGAAAAATAGAGAAATGGATGTCATGGTGAAGAATAAAAAGAAATGAGAAGAATGTTGTGAGGGATGGTAGTCTTAGATGAAGTAGGAATAAATATAATAAAAGGGATTGGTGAGATAA
>JARHVA010002194.1:390000-455000 GCA_037957365.1 Torreya grandis
GAGAAATGGTATATTAATATCTATATTAATGATATGATTAATTATCTTAAATTTAAAAATAAAACATAATTGTAGAGGAAACCATAAAAATATTATTATAAATATGAGTATGCATTGGTTATTAATGTTGATTGAGTTTAACTTACTAGATGAAGACATAAGATGTGTGTGTGTGTGTGTGTGTGTGTGTGTGTGTGTGTGTGTGTGTGTGTGTGTGTGTGTGTGTGTGTGTGTGTGTGTGTGTGTGTGTGTGTGTGTGTGTGTGTGTGTGTGTGTGTGTGTGTGTGTGTGTGTGTGTGTGTGTGTGTGTGTGTGTGTGTGTGTGTGTGTTTGTGTGTTTGTGTGTTGAATCTTGATACAAAATTACTTTTAAAATGTTGGTCTATGAGTAATCTAGTTTATTTAATGTTACCAAGATTTCTTGGACATGTTTTGGGGTATATAGACTACATACTTATGATAATATAATATAATTAATTTACATAGTTGGTTTATATGTAAATTAATTTATCCTAATAATTGGTTGAAGTAATAAATAAGGATATAATAAGTTTCCTCAAAAGTATATAGCACAGTTTTTTATTTTGGTATTCAAAAGGACATCAACTACAAGTTGATTGTTTTAGAGAGAGTTACTTATTATGACTCTTTTTAGTGTGATGATAATGGTGTTATTTTTTATTAGTTAAATTATTTTCATTATTTTTCCATTAGAATCTAATTTCCAAGTTGTAAAGTGGTTAGCCATATTTAAACAAATGTTTAATATACCATACTAGTAAATACTAATTTGAGGAGTTATCTTATATGTATCTTGTGTAATTCATATTTGTATGATTAGATAATTAGGTGAGATAGGTGTAATATTTCTAATTGGTAATACTTTTATGGTTATTAAAAAAAATCAATTGATCCTATTGAATTTAATAATGCTAAATGAATGGCTAGTTGGGTAGTTGAATTAAATGTAGTAATAAAAAATCTATTAACACACTTATATCTATGAAATACTTGTTCTTAAATAATAAATAATATATGGTTATAAGTATAAAAATTAGTCTCTATTACCCAAATAAAATTTGAATTAAGTGAAATACAACCCTACCATAGTAAAACTTTAAGTAGACCCATTTGACCCAAATTGGAGGACTCTTAAAGGGAAATCTCATAACACCATATTTTGATTTAGGTGAATTAGGGTGATTGAGTTTTACTTAATTAATTTTAATGAAGGTATATGAATTACTTATCTTATTCCAATATTTTAAGGCCCATATTTTGTATAGTGATCATCTTTGATAATTGATGACTATGATATTATTGCAATTCAGACTTTGATTCTAGATTTATGTTATTAGCCACAACTTATTGAGGCATGTAAGGATTCTAAGGAGAATTATCATGTGAGGAGACCATTAGAAAGACCTATTATCAATAATGTCTTACTTTATTCCTTATGAAAGTATAATGATTGCATTTCCTTTATATAATGTTGAAATATGGAGTTAGATTATGTCCATATGAGATGTTGATCTAATAAGCTTGAAAAAAAGATCATAATCTTGTAAATTAGAAAATGCATGCATGTGATGCTATGTTAATCTATATATGTGAATATTTTTATTCCTTTGTATGTTAGATATTACTAATTTATTGAGTCTCCATGTTTTGAGTGTGTAGCAATTGGAAGGGCCAATGAAAGAATGAGACTTTGCTAAGCATGGTTATATCACTAAACACATTACTTAAGACCTTAAACACTTATTTAGCCATCCTATTGGTTGATTGTCTAGATGTTATTCACCCTCTCTTTTAGGCTTACCATGTTGTATAGGTGGATAGCTTTTAAGTTTGGTTTGTGAAATTTGTTATCTCCTCACCTTAAAATATTTCATCATGAGTAGACCAACATCTATAATATCTAGTGATTTATCAATAGATATTTCCTTTAAATACATGTATTTTGATCCAATAAAAATGTGAGTTAGTCCAAGAAGTAGTTATAGACATATGAAAAACCACCAAATACCATTATGGACATGAAAAATAACATCTTATAATGAGGCATGGGTTGGTGAATGAAAGTGGTTGGTATATTCGATTACATCTATATGTAGAAGTTGAGCTCTCCATTTAGGGGACTTTTGGGGAGATTTTGGACTTTTGATAATTCAAAGATGGAGTAAAAGAGAGAAAGAGGAGAAAGCATCATGAGTAGGATATCCAAGCCTTTATAATGATTGAGCATAATTCTTAGAGGTCTTAAAGTCAATAGTTTAAATTCAAAATACTTTTTTACAGCATATGTTCTTTGGATGAAATAATTTTTCTTTTTATTTGATTGATCTATTGATTATATGATGAATAATACCACTTGGTTTATTTTGTATATATTATTGTATGCTTCACAGATTTTCATTGGCTACCATGTAGAACTTTCCCATTTGAGGGCCTTGGTGATGTTTTCTACTTCTTTGTTGATTGGAATGTTTCATCTCTATTTTTTATGTGTCATAGCTAAAATGACAGTATGAAGTGAGCTTGTATGAGAAATATATCTCATGGTGGTATATTGTTAATCCCTCCCATACAAGTCATGGTGGTAGATTGATTAACCCTCCCATGAAGTTCATGGTTCTAGATTTTTAATGCATATCATGTGGGGCATGGTGGTAGAATTCTTTTCCCTCCTATGACTATTAGATGGAACTAATTCAGTGAGGTATCTTCATGCTATCTATTATAATAGTAAGAATATGCTATTATGTTATTTATTTCTTGTTGTTTCCCTTTATGAAATAATTAACTTCATTTTAATGCTTGTTTGATTTGTATTTAGGAGTATGAGTCTCTTTGTGTAAGATCTAGGAAAATGACTATAGCTTTATGTATAGTCAATCCCTTGTGTTATGTCACCCTTGATTTAAATACCCAAAATTACCCTTAAAATGATATAAAAATGTTCAAAGATTGGATTATTGATCTCAAGGGTGTCTAGAGAAATTAATTAATGATGTAAAAAGTTTGGGAGGTGAGCCCACCTTCAAATGGTCTTGATTTTTAGTAGATCAAATAATGACCATTATTGAATATTAGTTATTCTTACATTATTAAATTGGGCCCAAAGATATTCCTCATGCTTATGTTATATATGGATGAAATCCCATTCTTTGATTATGTTAATGGTAACTGATTTACTTGTAATAATATGTGAAATTTAGTATTTTGTGTAATGATCCATCCATGGGAAACAAGTTATGTTATTTACCTATTATAACCTTTTTACAAATTATGATATAACTAGATGGTGTATAGTATAAATATAGATCCTTTTTGGAAGGGATTCACTATGTAAGGGAAGCTTTGTATGGATTTGTTAATGAAATGATAACATGATTCACTTGATTAACTATTTGATAAGATCATCCAATTGAATACACATTGTGTTTCTTATTATAATATATTGTGATCTATATTAACAGATTAAGCCAAACGATGTTTTGGAAGAACTTAAATAAATAAATATGTGATTGTTATTGGGAATAATAATATAAATCAGCTATATAATATAAAGATTGATGATATTATTGTAAAATATGTTTCTTGAAAAAAAATTATTTGATTAAACTATTGAGTAAGATATCTATTATAAACATTTACTAAAATGAGACAAACTAATATAAAATATAATTTTAACAAAACTTGGTTCTCTTGTTATAGGAATAACAATTCAATGAAAACCTTTAAGTTTTACTAATGTCACCCTTAAATAAATTAATGTAAGAAGATGATTATGAATACCATTCCAAGATTATGTGCTTTTACATTTTATTAAATTTATCATTTGGTCTCTTCTCTATGGTGTAATGGAATGGATATATGTGTTAATGCTATAAGTTTTATCTTGTAATGAATAAATTAGTTAGCCCATAGAATTGAGTAGCTTATTAAGAGACATTTTGCTAGGTTGAGATTATATTATGATTATATTAATTGAATAAACCAACATGAATAGTGTTTAAGTGTTGAATGATTGATATGGGACTTGAATATTCTTTGTTTTTATTTGTCTTATACTAATGTAGGATTATTTACCATAGTTGAGTCCTTATAAGGGATGGAAGATTAGATTGGGTCATGTTAATGGTGGCATTCCACTAATATATATCTTTCACTTCATGTTTACCTTGGTTAAATTACTATGTTGACTGATTTCTTACGTTTATTACTTGCTTGGGCCATTTAATGCTTTGGCTTATTTCATTTGATTTTTACCCTTGTAGTTTATTTAGTTGTCTCTTTAAATTAGCTTTTTTCTTAGTTAATTTTTAGATTTAAAAATTTGATTAAATGATGCCACGTGGAATCATTCTTATGGTTTAGGGAGTTAATAGGGTAGTTAATCCCATGATTCCTCTATTTTCTTAAGAATTTTCTAAGTGGTAGCATTATAGAGATTAGAACCATGGGAGTATTAAAACATTAGGTTTTAATCCATTAAAGCATCTATAGCTTTAGGGACTTGATAATATTCCAAGTGGAAACATTCTAGAGCTCATAACCCCAAGAGGATTAAAAAATTTGGTTCTAATACCCTAATGATTTTGAGGTCTTGGGAGGCCATGAAGTTTCCAAGTGGAAATGTCTCAAAGCCCAAAGTATTGGGTGACTTATCAGTGGAGTTAGGATTGAGGTCTTGTAGTCATGAAAAGTGGTATGACCAAGGACCATAGTGAACTAGGCATGAATTAGACCTAAAGGAGCCATGTCACACCTATCCATTGTGATAGAATAAGGTTAAAATTTATGGTTGACTCAATGTTTAGATGCAATAAAATTAAGCATAGGATAGTGAATGAATTCTTTACAATTCATGGTTAAACCTTTGGGACTATTAAATATCTTGACTAGTGACATGTAACTAATAATAAATCATAGTAGTTAGGATAAATAGTATATATATGTAAATGCATATATGATCATGTTTAGGGTTTGTTTGCGTGTGAGTTTGTAGTAGTCAATTTTATTCTAGTTTTAAAGTGTCAAAAAAATGGGCATGACATTTTGGTATCAAAGCTCAAGTTACTACACAAGGAACTTTGGGTATTTAGTTTCTATAATGTGGTTTTCTAATTTTAGCATGATATTTGATTATCATCCTACTGTTATGTAGGATAAAGAGAGGATATTGAACCTGTTAGGATGATAGTAGTAATTATGAGCATGAGCCTCCTATTCAATTAGGTTTTAATGATATAGGACCCCAACTTGTTTTGTACATGTAGGTGATGTGTGATGTCCTATAGGAGAGATTATAGATAGCACAACATGAGGATGAGAGGCACTCTCCACAAGATTATTAGGGTGAGTATATATTTTTAGAGAGAGAGAAGTCTTGTATACCTTCCTATCACCATTTTGAGGGTGAAAAGGGTGAGTTGTATCACTGAGGTGAGTGTTAAGAGAGGCAATACTTGGAATACCCTCTTATGCCTAAACTAATATATATAGTTAAGGACTTTATTATACTTCCACCTCCTAATTTTTATGGTACTTATTATGGATTTGTATTATAAGATTGGTTGGCCATTATGTTAGGATGTTTCACATTTTATGACTGTGATACCAATTGGAAGGCCCTTTTAAGAACCCACCTTCTTAGAGATGCAACTAAGATGTTTTGGGAAAGACAGGAATAAAATCTCCATTTAACACCTAATTTCATCACCAGTAAAGAATGATTTAGGACATGCTACCTATCACCTCATTATGCTCAAAATAATGTAGATGAGTTTCATGATCTACTATAAGGGAGTGTCATAGTGGAATAATATGAGTGCCATTTTCTTGACTTGATTAGATATTCATAGGGATACATAGATGAGACTATCTAGGTAAACAAGTTCATTAGAGGCCTAAATTTGGAGTTGGTTGGTTTAGTGTGAATTCTAGCTCCCAGTACCTTAGAAAATATAGTAGAAAAAGATTATTTATTTGAGTCTTAGGGAAGGACTCAATATGCCCAAGATAAATTTTAGAGTAAGATGTAATCATAAAATGACTTAAGGTCATAGGGTGTATAATCTACACCTAAGGAGGTTGGAAGTCAACCCAATCTAATTAGAAACCCCTTTAGTAGTAGAATAAAGAGAGTATTCATTATGGTCATGGCATAAATAGGGATTGATATGATATAGACCACTAGGGATGGACTAATTCTAGACCTTAATAATGTCAATAGATCAGACCTATATGGTCATACAAGTTGATGCCGATTAGACCATCAAGGTTGATAGCATCAATTTATCATAGATCAATTAGAGCCCCTCAAAGTGAGGCCAACATAGAGGTGTTTTTTTTAAATTTGGATCCCCTGACAACTTTACACATAATTTTCCTTAAGAACCATCATATATCAATAGGTAAAATATTATGATGTTAGAGCAAACAATGGGTGATATGGGTTGACAACATAAAATCTATGTAGTGTTGGATGAACACCAAGACAAGCACTATAAAATGGTCATTTAAACCACATGTATGATTGATGAGTTTTTATAACAATGTTTTGTGACTTTAGAGCTTTGGACTCATTTATTTCCCATTCTATTATGGACTATTATGGGCTGGTGGCTACTAGGTATTTAGAATTTTGGGAAATAGAGTAGGACATGGGGGTGAAATTTCAATCATCTCCTTGGTGATAAGTTTAGATTAAGATAAACCCACCATTCAATATTATGGAATCAATTCTTCAAAACAATAGGAGGCCTAGGTCTCCCTCATGGCAAACACAAAAATGCAATAGAGAAATAAAAAAGAAGGAAAATAGAAATAATAACCTAATAAAGGTACACTAAGGATACAAATATGGTTTTGGAAGAAACAAAACCTAAAAACAAATTTTATACTGGTGTGGGAACCAGCCTAAGCTCACAAAGAGGGAGGCCCAAGTCTCCAAAATCTAAATTTGGCAAGATCAAGAACCAAAGATAAGACCAAAAGAAGAAAAATAAAAACTAGCAACATCCTTAATCAGATGGAATCCTAATATAACTAAAAAAAGAGTATATACAACATCATCATACCCAAAAATTAAATAATAGTTGTTAGGATCCAAGAATAAACATATGAATTCTCTAATCCCCAAAGAGCAAAATAAAGATAAGACTAGTTCCTTCCAGGCCGAAGGGGACTTAAGCCACCCTCATGTTATCTATAAGAAAACAATTTATAATATTTAAAGGGGGTGGATGAGTTTTCATGGGATCCCAAATCAAAAAATCATAGGAAACCCTATGGTTCACAAGGATATTTATGTAAATATTACTCTATCTTTAAACATGGATAAGGTAGAAATCCTAAAATGAGGCCAAAAGGGTCCTCATGTCCCTGATCTCATTTTCAATTGTCCAATAAGTCTAGAAATTACATATAATCTAGTTAATGATGTTTAAATGATCTCCTTCCATAGCCAACCTAAGTATACCTTTGTCTATTACAAACTTTGATTCCCCAAATGGAAGCCCTAGCTTCCACCACATGATTATTTTGCACTCCCATTTTGATAACATAGGTGACCACCAAATTACCATTACTATGTATTATCACTCCCACAACTCCTACGAGCTTTGGAATACCTTTTGATGCTTCATCAAATTTGATGTTAAAATAACCATCAGAAGGAGGAATCCACTTGGTAAATTCCATAGTGGGATTGCTAATAAATATAGGACCCTGAGGGAGCTTGAAGTCCCATGATAAGATCACACTCAATCCATCACCATTAACCACCTCAATGTTTTTAAGAATACCTAGGTCATAATTTTCCTTAAAAATCTCAATGATTTTTCCTTTGGTGATCCACCAATTTACAAAATTTATCTATAAAAATTATGTGGTTTATTTTTTTTGTATGCCCCAAAGGAAATTAGGAAGAGATAGATTCCAAAGTATCTTCAAGGCCTTGATCTTCCAAGAAAATTTCCATTGAAAAAATATATCCCAAAGGGATCTAGGTAGTAACCCAAAGATTTTGAGTGAATAAAGGATCGATTGCCAGATGTAAGCAACATAAGTACACTATAGATAGCTGTGATTGAAAATTTCTTTCATATTTAATCATATACTACACCTTTTTAGAAATTGGAAATACCTTTTATTAATATTATCAATGGTGAGAACTTTTTTTTTATAGGCTAGAGATGAAAAAATTCCAAATTTAGGTATCTAGTTTTTATACTAGAATTTGAACCAAGAAGGGCCATGTTCTAAGAGGTCTTGATCAACAAGGAAGCCATATATGACTGTGTAATCCTGTAAGGTTTATGGATTACAAATGATTATATATTACATAGGAAATAAATTAATGTGTATTTCAAAAAATTTAGAATTCAATTGATCGAGGAACCTATTTTGATCCTCAGTTGCATCAAAAAAGTGAAGTTATTTCCTACTAATGACTTAGTTGCTTAGAGCTCAATAGTTATGGAATTTAACTCTTACTGATAATTTAAATAAATAAACCAAAGATTAAAAACCACTGATGATCAAGATTTTGAATTTAAATATATAGGTTTCCTCCAAAAAATCAATTGTACTTCTATTTCCAATAACCCATTTGTAGCCTTTACAAAGAAGGTCCCCTTTTTTATGATCGTTTACAAAAGTTGGAACCTTGATTATGGACTTATTATTATTTTTTAAAGTATTCATCCCTATTGGGTGGTTACATACCTTTAATTTTATACTTTTGACATTTTTCTCTTTCAACATTTTCCAAGCCTAATTTTATAAAAGGGATTGATTCATACTTTTGACATGTTGAATCCCCAAGCCCCTTATAACTTTAGGTTTGCATATTGTTGACCAAATTTGAATTCTTGGTCAAATTTGGGAACCCATACACAATTTTTTTATTTTAAAAAATTTAATGGGTAATATTTTTTGTAATAGGAAATGTCACTTTCCATATGATGTCATTTGAGATCACAATAGCTTTAGTCTCAATCACATTATCCAATTTGTCCATTAGGGGTCATTTTCTATCATTTTAAGAGTCATTAATGCATGTATAATATTTCCCAAGGTTATTAGGTGTGTAAATTTCATGTAAAATGTCCAACAAGTCAGTTTATATGTCTGAAATGTTAGTTACCTCAGATACTTGTCTGCTTCCTAACTGAAATTGTAGAAATTAGCTAAAAAGAGGAAAATGGCACTTGTACAGATTTTAGGGAAGTGTGCCACATGGGAAATATTTTTGGGGGTCCATAAAATTTTATAAAGGCCATATCCATAGTTTTTTTCTCTATAAGTTCCATTTTGAATCTAAAACCACTCTACACTTTTTTGTTGTTCTTGGTAGATTCAACTCACCTTCATGTTTTTGCTCAACACGAGAAGCACATGTAGTTTCAAAAAAAATTATTTTGGGAGGTTTTTATACACTCAAATACCATAATTTTAATATATTTATTTTTAATATTGGTTAACCTTTTTCTATTTACAATTACTAACAATTTGATTGTGTAGATTTGAAAGTTGTTTGGTGAACCTTAACAGTTTTATGCCATTTTTGCAAAGTTTGTACAAACTAATTATTAGTATTTCCTCCAAAGGTTTTTTTATTACTTATTATATGGTATCCATTATTTTTTACATGATTCATGACTTTTGGATGAGAAAAAGTGGTCTATCATGAAGGAGGTGTCACCATGTATAGTTTCAGTTGGAGTGTTTTTATTTACTGAGTGTATCTCTCTTGTAGGTGACTTTTTAAACTAGGAAATAATGTCTCATAATTCATTTAGTAATATCACTAATTAATTACATGTTTTTATCTCATCATGGTGTTCCTTGGGTAGTTTACAAGTTGTTTTTCTTCATTTTCCAACTTCATACTTAGTTTCAGTTGAATTTCATGCACAAGCTTGTTCACCTTGTATATGAAGTGGTAATGGTATATGAAGTGGTAATGGAGGTGTTTTTGGATTTTAAAGATTTTGGAGGTTAAGATAGGTTCCATTCTCATGTTAAAGGAGGCATATACTTGACCATGTGCTCATGTCCCAACTATCTCAATCATGAAATGCCATTGTTTATTGAATTTCATGAACATAAAAGTGATTTACACATAGAGAAAGTATTTTGAAGTTGTTTTCAAAGTTTTATTGATGGAGGTTATAATTTTTAAGGCTAAAAATTTCATATGAGGTGATAAGGAGGCCTTTAAAAAAGCATATTAGTGCTCAATTCCACTTTAACTACCTTGTAACTCAAAATTAACACCTACAGTACCTTGCTTACATCATGTTGTTATATATAAGGATGAATGTGAATTTCATCCTCTTGGTTTTACTATAATGTTTTATTTTATTAGTGGGAAGCATCAAAATTTAGGTTTTTGAGAGATCTTCATATTAGCTACACTATAGCTCAATGTGGTACATCATGTAACCACCTATAGGTGGCTTGAATAAGAGTTTGAGAGAGTCATTTGAATTTCAAATTTAGATTGGACCTCACTAGGAATGATTTCTTGATGAAATCGTACTTGATAGACCCATAAAAGGTGTAATAGGGATATTTGTAAATTTTAAACACTTCCAAGATTGTTGACTGTGATTTCAGCCCTATCTACCTAGAAAACACTAAATAAAGGGCTAGAAGCATTTTGGGAATAACTTATTTCATAGTTTGAAAGAATTTTAAATGATCATAATTATTTGTCCTTATAGCCCTTGGTATGGAGAATGAATGTACCAAGTTTTAAGGGGTGATGTAAAATTGAGAGAGGTATTCTAAAGGTCTAAAATTGTTCTCAAACACACTAAAAATCTCTAGTAGTGTCTAGGTCTTGTAGAGAACAAAAGGCTTTTGACACCTTAAGAAAACAATTCCAACTATAAAAACATGGAGTGAATGACTATAATAGATTAAGGAAATAAGATGAAATTAAATACAACAAAATAGGTTAGGGTAGAACATCGAACATGCCATAACCACCTACAAGCCTCCATTCAAGCATAAAAGGTTAACCTATAGGGGTCAGATAGGTTGAATAAGAGGAAGAAAGGTTTTATACATATTTGGTGTGGTATATTATATTTTAAGTGAATATTAAATGGTTATAAAATGTGAGGATATACAAGGTGAGTTCAAGAAACATTTTCTCATGGTAATCATCCAAATCAACCCTTATTTTAGCACCTACAATAGGGTAAAAACATGGTACCTCAGTCTAAGTAGGAATCAAGCATGATAGACATTGTTTGAGGTTTAATGGAATAGATAAGAGAAGTATAAATAAAACATACATTTATTAACACAAAATATTTCTTGAATATCTTGTACATACTATGAGAAGGTGATAGGGATACCCTGTGATGACCTACAAGTAGGGGTTAAGAAAGAGTGTATTAGTCTTGAGCTAGTATGAAATACAATAAAGATTGTGACATTATTAAGAGATATACCACTCGAATAAGTAAGTTGATGAAATTATAAGGTCTCAGTGGGGTATAATATCATGAGATTAGATTCATGAGATCTAGATAGAACAAACTAACCTATAGGTAGGGGTAGAAGTGTAGTGTATCAGTCAGGCAGACAGTGATTAGAAAAGTTGACACTAAAATGATGTCTTAAGTTTTGAAAGAGGTTTATATTTAAAATGTGTACATGAACATGTAATTATGTTCATTTATAATTATAAACATCCTATTTTAATCTCATTAAAGACTGATAAACACCTACAGACAAGGCTGCATTAGTCAAGGTAGGGTTTAGACAAGCTAAGGCTATAATGAGGTATAAACCTTCTAAGAGTGAAAGGAAAGTGTTAGTGACTTAAAAAATATCCATTATGGTCAAATGGATGTCATATGATTCCTAATACCCTTCCAAGATGCCAAAACATCTTTCTCACCTGGCAAATAGACTATAATCCATAAAAGCAAGGTAGGGAACCCTTGGTTCAAAGGGTAAGCATAAGGAATCCACTAAGGAGAAGGTTGTTGGATGGTTTAAAAAGATAAATGATAAAAAATTAAATGTGATAAACATGTATAGGTATATTAGAAACATTAAATTGGTTTGGAAATGTTACTTATAGGTGGATTTGGATAAGAATGTAAGAAAATAAGGTCTTTTAGCCCCTTTTTAAAACAAGTTGAGTTGGTTAGGTACCTAAATTAATGAGTATGAACTTTCCATTTGGTAAAGAGTCTCATTATTACCTTATAAAATTATAAAAACTATTATTTTTCCATGAGAATTAGGTCCATATCTCTCTATTTTGACTCAGAAACTAGCCACTAAGGAAAATTAAAACTTTGGTCTACAAGCAAAAGATGGGAAAATGAGTGGATGACCTAATATGAGGCTTTGAGATATTCAAGGAAATTTTTTTGATGTTTATTTAAGGTTTAATTATTATTATTAACATTAACACAAGATATAATCCCTTAGATTGACTTGATTGTGCATGCATACAGTCTAATTTAGTAGGGTCCCACTAGGCCAAGTTGGCAAAAGTGATGAAATGAATGTTAAAGATGTCATTAGATAGAATTTTTAATATGGATTAAGTTTTAAAAATTTTAATAATAAATCCTAAGCATATTATAAAAATATTAATGATCCAAACTTTAAAGGTATATGCTAAGCCCACTAAGCGTTCAAGAGACCTAGAACCATCTTGAGGTCTACCCCCATTTATAACTCTTAGAAAGATATGTGGTTGATTTAAACATGAATATAAGATGTAAATAGACATTTTTTTCTCTTGGAGTGAAAATAGACCTATAGGAGATCAATTTTGAGCCTTGACATAGTCTAAGCACAAAAAATGAGATGAAAACAAGTTCGATGGGTGTTTTTAAGAACTTGTATTTTTTCTAAGGATATTAATGGGAACCATAGTTATTGAGGGAATTAATTAGGGTCCCTTATAATAAATATTTTGATTTTTTTAGATAGGTTTAACATCCAAGCTTTATGAACAAAACTTAAGACCTAGAACTACCTAAAACCTTACTAAAACCCTAGTTATGAACCAATGAGGAAAATGAGCTTGGAGAGCCACCCTAATGGAATATTTTGGAAATTAAAATTATTTAAACATGGATAATACTCATCCAGGCTCTTTTCCATGCATGTATATGTATAGAATTATATGACCAATAGGCAAAATGTGATTTTTCTCACCAGTTTTTGTGTTTTTTAGGGTCTATAATATTTCAAAAGGTGTAATAAAGTTTGATGTGAGTATCAAGACATATTATAACTTAATATGGTTATTTTTATCCTATGTAAAATTTTCTAAGTGTCCAAACTAAAGCTCTCCTTTTAGCCAGTCAAAATTGGCACGGTGCACATAAGGGTGAAAAGTGTGGAAACCTCAATTAGATGTCTTTTCAAGGTGAGTTTAAGAGGTATAAGGAAATGAATAATATTTCCATTTTTATTTCACTCCCTAAAACTAATTTAATTGGAAATTTAATATTTTTTATAGGCCAAGTGTGATGGATGACTAAAATAAGGATTTTTAAGATTATAGATAATGATTGCTTCATTCCAAGAGTTTAAAAAGGTGTACAGATGAAAATAACGCATGTAATTTCATGATTTAAGGCTTTCCATATCATGCCAATCATAAAACATATCCATATTTAGTGGTTGGATGTTCAAATAGATGAAAATTATGAAGGTAGGTTTTTGTGCTAAGATTGAGAGTTCTATGCCATTTTCACAATTTTCATGGCTTCTATGGATAATTTCACCTCTTAACTTTGAATGGTTTAAATAATGATTCTTTTTCATGAAATTTTTATCTCATTTTTGAATATTAAAACATGTACAATTGGCCTTTGGACTTCCTTTACTTTGCCTCTCTCAAAAGCTATAAATATGGACTCTTTTTCTTCTTTTTGGTAGCCTCTATTGGTTAATGGGGAAAATATAGCCAAATTTGTACTTGAAATACTCTTGACAAAATATAAAAGTGATTTTTCCACTCAAATATTATACTATTGAGTATTTATTACAATCTTGTTGGTCGTATCTAGTGAAAGATCTTCTTTTCTAGCATGTGACTCTTGGTTGTCTACCAAATGTACAGAAAGGTTGTTGTTAAATTTATTTGTTATTATTATATTATAAGTGTATAGGTGTCTTAGAAGTGGTTTATGATTTTATCCCTTCATGGAATAATCCACTACCCTCCTAATTATCAAATACCTTATTGAATCTAACATATGAAACATTGATGTGATAATACATCTTAAGTTGTGAGTTTTGTGTGAGAGAGACTTTGTTTGCTTTTAAGTATTAGATATTCAGTCAAATGGGAGGAGATTAAACATTGGTGCAACACCTTTTTGGTTTTCTTAGCTTTTTTATTAACCCTTTTCAACCACAATTTGATAGGTAAAGAAGTGCTTTAAAAGTGCATCAAGGGAACTATCCCTTCTAGATATTCATCTCTCAATATTGCCACCCACAACAAGAGGGATGTTTCCATTATGCCACTTAGATGAGGAGAGATAATTATATCCTTATGGTGAAAATCTAATTTTCAACACATACCTTATCCCAATTGATTATATTAATTATATTAGACTTCTTTCCTAACTAAAGAAATATTCACTTAATTTTCTCTACTACTTTTGAATAGATCCTAAAATTAGACATCCAATAAATTAGAATAATATACAATGAATTCAATACAAGAATGACATTTCCTACTTAATATAATTAGTTATCTTTCCAACTAGCTAACTTCTTATAAATTGTGTCCATCAATGGGTTCTAGTCAACAATACTTAGCCTATCTTTTGATAATGGTAAACCCAAGTACAAAATAAGGGTAAAATTTGATAGTTCATAATTTTAAAAATACTATTATGTAATTTAGGATTGGTATGAGTAAATAAAAGGGATATTTTGACCAAATAAATACTCAATCCAAAAACAAATTCATAATTCTCCATATTTCCTTTGATAAATTTGGATTCCTTCACTAAATAAATCTCAATAATGAAGGTGTCATAAGAGAACTTTTGGTGCATCGTGAGTTCTATATGGGGATAAATTTGGAGAATTTTAATAAAACCTTCCACTCTAGATTTTTTAAGAATCCAACTAAATTCCTCTACCATAATAATAAATAGGTAAATACATAGAGGGTCCCCTTATCAAACTCCCCTTTCTAATTAAAATTATCCCTCTGGGCATCCATTGATAAGAATCAAGAATTTTAGAGTGGTAATACAATTAAATGTAATCATTCTTAGGAATTTATTGGGTCATAGATTCTTAAGAATAAGCATAATGAAATTTTAAGATGCTCTGACATAATTTTTTGATGCCTAAAACTCTCACTCTTAGTGAACAACTTTCTATGTGAAGATTTATAAAATGTGGGACAAAAATTTACAATCTATGAAGGAACCTCTATAATTTTAGAAGATGAAAATTGAATTAATTGGGGGTGAAAAGAGTAAGAAGGAAAATTCAAATAAAAATGAAATTAAACTAAAAAAGGTGATGCACCAAAACTTTAATGGATCCACCTAATATTTCATAAAATAGATTGAACCTTTGAAATACTACAAATGATTTAAAAGAACATATGCATGATTTAATGTTTAGAGCATAAATAAAAGCCAACACTATAGAAGTAGACAACATCAATAACAAATAACAATATATTTCACTCAATTTGATATATAATACCACATCTTCTTTATTTTTAGATAGAGAACAAAATACAAAAGGCCCAAATGCATAATATACAATATTCAATCCTTCCTATGAGGGGCACTTGATAAGGTCATGAAATGAAAATAAACGACTGCTATTATTTATATTAAAAAACTAAACTATTAAAAATGGTTTCTCTTTGATAAAAGTTATAAAGATAAAATATTAATAACTATCATCCCCTTACAAAAGATAATACCCCCCAATATATAGGCATAATGGCCTCATGAGGAAATGACTCCTAGAACCCAAAACTCATGATCATGATGAGGATACTAAAACTAAAAGGGGGAGCTTTACGTCATGAGTGAAACTAGTCTTCAAGTCCTAGAGGTTGTGAAAGCTCAATACCTCATGATTCCCATGATGCTTATAATAATCATATTAGTGATGTGTGTCTTTTATCCAAACTCACTCTAGAATTATTGTTAGGAATGTGGACCACATCCCTCAACCAATGGATCTAATCAAAGTCCTAATAATAAAAAATCTACTCTCAAGGAGCACTGGGATGATGTATGGCATACTAAGGAGTGAGTGGTGTATGAAGCCCTTTTATCAATTTTTTAACTTGTAACATGTGGAGTCACTATGTGGCAAGCTAACTCTACTTTTAAGGAGATTGATAACTCCTTTGAAAACAATGAGCATAAGGGCACCACATGGAAGGTTTGTTTCCTTTTTGTTATAACTACATAGTGGGTTCCACCCATTATTTTGAGCCAGTGGTATTGTTTGAAGCTCTTAAAAAATAAACTCACCTTAAATTACTATTGTGATGTCACATATCAAGTCAGAACTATTCTTAAGTGACCCAGGAACCTTTCTATGAAGAATGAGCACTAGAATGGCATGTGGTGCCAACAGAAGGAGCTGAGACCTAGCCAAAAATAGAAAAAAGGAACTTGGGAAAGAAGAGGCCAATGTTTAAATCACTAAACTCTCTGAACATGTCCATGAAAAAAACAAACTACCTAAAATACAAAAAAATATGGATTACGATCTATAGTTCTTGGTAACTTGTAGTGGAATCCACCTCCAGATGGAAGAACCTAAAATTTTTGGTTTTATAGACCAGTCAAAGCAAAACTACAAAAAGGGTGAGACCCATAAAACTCACAACTTGTAAAGAATAGCCTTCAAACACATCCACTTTTCCTCCTTAGGTTGAGTCTTATTATTTATATCCTTGATGGCTCTATCTAGATCAGTGATCTCCTTAAATGTGATGTTACTCTAACTTTACATTACCACACACATTTAAAACTCAAGTTAGGCAAGAGGTTGAAAAATGGTCTCTACCTCAGAGATGCTAGGTGTTTGATCAATAGCTATGAATATGGTCTTGTCATTCTAATTTTTGATCAATAGGTCTTTGATTTTTTCCTCTAAGAGGATTGTGTTATCTATGAGGAATAGGGAAGGGAATCCAAATTGGACTAGATGTTCAATATGTCTCTTCATATCCTAAACCACTTTTTCTTAAGTATCCAAAAATGCCTTACACTTTGATGCTTCCTTGTTTTAGCTCAAAAAATCATTCACCTTCACCACTTCCTACCTTCAGTCATCCAACCCTACTTCTTAAATCATCCTTCCTATTGCACTATACATTTTATGGACTAGAAGCGATGAATCTTGAACCTTAAGGGACATAAAATCAAGGACCTGGTCTATAGACACACTCTTTTGTGTATTTAATCATTGTGAGTTCACAATGAACCCAAACACTAACTTAAATTTTTATGTTGCATTATTTATTCTCTCCTAGTATGAAATGTATAGTTGTTGGACCATGGAGGGAGATGCATGTAGTCTAGAAATGGGTGGTGAGGTCATTTTTAAACTACTAGATTTCTTGTTCCTTATCTACATATTCCTTTTTCATATATTAATCTATATATTTTTTAACATTTATAGACTTTAAGAGACTCTTATGATTCTACCCAAGCTCTAATTCCTTTTCTTGTAGCTTATTCTCTATGACCTACTTTTCCTTTTTAAAGCCATCTATTTAAGCATTTAGTTCTACTACTTGAATTCATAGTTGGGCCCTTTAGTTAGTTTCCATCTAGAATATATTAGTGGTAATGTGAATTTATAGGTCAAACCTCATCTTGGTGAGCTCTATGTCTTTGGCCTTAGCCTCAACATTCAGGCTGTATGCAATAACATTAACTCTTGTGAGTTCTTTATCTTTCTTTTCTAACTGATTACATGCTTTGAGATAGTCTATGGTAAAAAAATTATTTATGGGTTTCTTCCATCAATTCAATATCATCAATTAATCTATCTTAGTTGAGGTTAAGGCCAATGTTGTGTATCAAGTAATCCCATATATGCATCTATTTTTAGGGCTTGATTACTTGTGGCACCATGTGTGCAATCATTAAATATTATTATATGGGGTCAAATAATGACCTCATATGTGGTTTCATCAAGGCCTTGGACATTTTCCTCTTCTCTTCTCTATTTGGGCCTCTCAGGATTTCTTTGCAATTTCCAACTAGAATCATTTCCTAGTAAAGGGGTATCTTTGTGGTAGAATGAAAAGAATGGTCACTTACTACTGTGAATTAGTATATGTTATCTTGGGGATGATATTGTGAAGTTTTAGTGTGGAAGGTGAAAAATTCAAGATGCCATAGAGAGGACTAACATGAAATTTCACCATGATAGATGTTGATGTGGTGGATGAGGGTGGAAGAGTGAATAATGATGTAAGCAAGGTGATTGGATGCATGGTGTTAAGTAGCATAAGAATGGTAGACTCAGTGAGAGGTGAATAATGAGGAATAAGTGGTAAGGATAGGGTTAGTGAAATGTATCTTCTTTTTCTTGAGCTCAGCGGGAGGGCTAGACACCTATGCCTCAATACCAAGCTAAGCTAACCCTACCTTAGATTGTCTTAAAGAGGATTTCTATTGTTGTAGAGGATATGGGTAAAGAGGAGGGGGTAAGGATGTAGGAATATGAATAATGAAAACTTCCTTATCTTTTTTTAATGGATTTTCCTCTTCTTCTTCTTTGATCAAAATTTCCTCCTCTACCCAAGCTTCTTCCTCATGGTGCTCATTTTAGAGGTTCTCAAATTGCTCATCAGAGTCCATGTCCTCAAAATTGAGCTCAATTAAACCAATTTCATGCATATACTTCCAATAGGTATCCATTTTCTCCTTTATCCATACCCTTTAGATGAGCTACACCTTTAAACCCTTGGTTATGGTCTTTGTAGGATCAAAATACTGGACTACATTATAGAAGAATTGCCATGGTTGGCAAGTGTTTGAAGGGATCTTTGATAGATTTACATAGTTTTTAATATAATCCTCCATTGGTGACCTCCATTATTTAAAATATGGTAGGATCTCATGAATAAAGGGGTAGTGATCTTCAAATTAGCTATGTGGCTAATCAAGTAATAGATCCATTGATCATTGATCTAGTGGAGGTTGAGCTCTATTAGTTTGAGTGCAAATAGGCACTCTTAAAACCTCTTTATCACCCTAATTCCCTATATTAAAAAGGGGACATCATATAGGTCCCTCTTATTTTATCCCATTCTATATATAGAGTCTACCACATCAAGATGGTAGGCTAGCTTTAAGGCCAAGGTCCTATCTGTGAGAAGGCATGGGAGCTAGAATAGATCCTGCTTAAAACTGTGAACCCTTATGAATGTAAAATGGGATTTTAAAAACCAATCAACAATAATCTTATATCTAGTGAGCCATTCTCTTTGGTGATCTATCATCCTAAAGGTGATGGCCTCCTAATTGAGGTTAATCAAGACTAAAGATAGAAATCACTTTAAAAATTCATAATAATCCTTCATGGTCGATAAGATGTAGATCTATGTCGATAATGGAATCACCATGTGGGATACATTCCCATCTCAATCACATTGATAGTAAAATATGAAGAGAAGGACTAGGATCTCTAGTATAGGATAAAATGGAAAAGGAATGAAGAATACCTAAAGGTATTTAGTGCCAAAAAAAATTCCAGTTATTTATGTATGGTGTCAGTGATGACATCTACAAAGTCCATCTTGTAAAATTTCTCCCTAATTACTATATTCAAATGGAAGGCTTCACCCAATTATAAATCATGGACATTAGCATCCAAGTCCATTCTAAATATGAACACCAGTATGGAAAGGGCATCTCTCATGTCTTATGTCATAAAGCTCACAAGAGCAATGGGCAAAAGTGACACTTATGTATAATCATTGAAAATAGATGAGTCAAATAACTTCATATGTTGGAAATGAATGTCCCATATATTTCTCAATATCTCTGTCATAGATGTCTATTATGGGGTTGTTAGGGAGATAGATCATCTCCTACACTATACCATCATTGATGTCCATATTTATGTGGTTGCCTATGATAATACTAGTGGTGGTGTTATATCCCTTTGCACATAAGCCAATGATAATTGGGTATGGGTACATGAGAGGAACCATCTACTAAGCTAGTGTGGATCTCTAAATCTTGAAACCAAATGACTTGAAGTCATTTTTTTGAACATTCATGATCATACAGGTGTGAGTGCCATCCCTTAGGTTATTTATGTTATTTGTCAATATGGGATTGAATATCCCATCTAAAAAGTCTAATACCAGTGTGGGGTTTATTCGATGCCAATTCATGACACTCTTGAAATTTGGTACTATGGTCTTTGATTATGTGATAGTGGAAGCATATGACTTGATTCCTACAAATTGAAGGGGAAGGTTTCCATGATCCATGAGTCCTCTACTTCTTAGGATGAGTACTTATAGACAAGGACCCATAAGTCTCTATATTATAACTCTCTTGAAAAATATTTTATTTATCTTAAGAGAAATACTAGGAATAATTGACAATGGATTCTACTCACAATTATTTATAATTCTTCACTCAAGACACTCTACTCAATGCTTAATACTCTCTTGAAATTATTAAGATGTTTAAATGTTTGTCTTAATTAGGAAATGGGTATTTATATAACAACACTTATAGTACAATCATCATGTTGATTTTTTAATTTTAGTGCCCATAAATGAGGAGGGTGACATACACACTTGAAGAACATCTCATAAAATATTTGTGTCATTCCTTATGGTAAATCATGCAATTGGGAGTGTCTTACATTATTTTTAGGGGGAGTAGGGTACATAACCATCTATCAATAGATGATTCAAAATTAAGGGAGCTGAGGTGTGGACACCTAGTAATAGTATAGTAGTAAACTGTGCCAATGAAGCTTATTTAAAAATAAAACAACAAAAAAGAGGGAAATAACTAAAAAAAAGGAAACTAACTAGTTATGTACATAAATGAGGCTGATAAGTCAGTTGAAGTTCTTTAAGAGGATTATAAAAACTAGAATCTATAAGGCATTACATTATTAATATTTTAACTCAAACACATCACCCTACCTATTATTGACGATGCAAAAAGGCCCTCTCTACACGGTATCAAATTTTCTATTCTAACTTGAATTTATGAATCTTTCATCATAGTTTAGAACCAAGTCTCCCAACTTGAAGCTTGGGTTAAATGACTTCTTGTCAAATCATTAATTAAATACCTAATATCATATGACCTTAGTGTCACTATATTTTTCTCTCACTTCCAATAGGTTGCGAAATTCTTCCAACCTAACCTCCATTGCTCCATTCTCCTCTATTTAAAAAACTTTTAATATTTGTAATCAAGAATTTCCAATGACATGGGCATGAATACTTCCTTCCCATATACTAATTCATATGTGGATGTCTTAAAAATATTATTATGAATGATTTATCATCCCATAGAGCTATCTTCACATGATAATGCCACTCCCTTTATCTCTTAGTGCCTATCCTATTGATTAACCTTATTAGTTTCTTATTTGTTGATTTAGCCAACCCATTCCCTTATGGGTAGTAGTTGGATGAAGTCTTAAGGAAGATGCCATTTATGATTTAAAATTATGAAATATTTTAGTTAAAGAAAGATTTTATGTTTTTTTAAATGATCATTTTCAGAGGGCCAAACCTTACAACTAGTTCCTCCAAGAAGTTGAGGATCACATTCTTAGTTACTTCTTTTAATGGAGCTACTTTGATCCACATCATGAAGTAGTCCATGGCCATGAGTATCCACTTATGGCCTACATTAGACATGGGATTAATAATATTTATGAAATATAAACCCCATTTTTTGAAAGGCTCATTAGTCACAATTGGGTTTAATGACATGGCCGAATTCTTTCACTTGCCTACAAAAAATTGGCATTACTAGCACATTTTAATCATTTGATGACAATCTAAGAAAATAGTCAACCAGTAATATCCCACATGTATGATCTTGGTTTTAGTTATATTTGATAATAAATTACCATCTATATGGGAAATATTAATATCCTATAAGATCTTGATGGCTTTGTTGTTGTCAACACATTATAGAAGTTTCCTATCAAAGTTCCTTTTGAAAAGGACTCCCTAGACTAGTGTGTAACTAAAACCTTACAACCTATAGTATATTATTTTATGTGTAGATATATCATATATATATCATCCATTTTTAATAAATTGGGTCTTATTGGTGACCCATGACCCATCTATTTCATATTATCTTACTAGAACTACTTATGGTGTATCTTGCTCATCTGTCAGGGCACCTGTGCATTGGGTGAGATACTCACAATGTCCTCTTCATCATATCACCTTGGTTAGCCTAAACTCAATGTCATATTTTAGGATATTTTTTATCTAATTATACCTATTTTTTATGGTCTCTCCCTCCATTATGTACTCTCTGACATTGAAATGCACCATATATATTCTTATCTACTTCCCACCACTAGGTGTCTAAACCTCTTAAGACCTTTAACGATGGTAAAATACTACTTTTGAATAAAATTTTACTTAGTATCATACCCATTTATGGTTCTTGAATAAAATTCAATATGATGTTTTCCCCTCTGTTCTTCTTCTTTCATAGTCAATACAACTACCAATCTATGTTCGTTACCATAAACATACATGATGAAATATTCTAAGAAGTTGGGATTGACTAGCATGGGAGAAATGTTTATTGCTTCCTTAGTATTTTCAAATGTTACCCTTTCTTCAATATTCCACTTGAAATCTTGGTCTTTCTTTAGCATGAATGTGATTGGACTTAGCATCTTTGTGAAGTTAGATATGAATCAATTGATGAAATTAATCTTTTTGAGGAAAGACTAGACTCCTTTTTTGTTGACCGATAAGGTTAAGTACCTGATGGCCTCCAATCTATACATATTAATATAGATAGCTTCTTTGGATACTACATACCCTAGTAAATTTCCTTGTAGGATACCAAAGACACATTTATTAGGGTTGAGGGACACCTCAAACTCTTGGTACTTTTGGAAAATCTTCTCCAAATGATCAAAGTTATCTTCCATATTCTTAGAGAATGTTGTTAGATCATCTAGATATATGATGATTTTTTTAATAAATCCTTTAAATGATATATCCATGGCTTGTTATAAGGTATCCCTTATATTAGAGAGGTCAAAAGGCATCTTCGTATATACAAAGGTTCCCCACTTTGTAGTAAAAGTGGTCTTGTGTTGATCCTCTTTATTAACCCATACCTATTTATATCTAGATAACCCATATATAAAATATAAAAAATTTATTAATTTTACCATTTTGAGGACATATTCCATAAAAATATTTTTTGGCATCCTAGGTTGTACCCTAGCTAAGAAAGGGGATTGTTCAAGTCCTCTTGCTAAAACCTAGTCAAACATGGGACTGAACCTAGGCTATGGGTCACCTAAAATTGGGTTAGATCTCATAAATAAGGCTGAATTAATTTTGTATATATCACCTAAAATAAACCTAAGCTAACTCTTTCTTGGAAAAGGGAGAGAGATTGATAATAATTCATAAAAGTATGTAAAACTGAGGTGATGCAACAAATGTTTTGATCCTTATACCTACATAAGAAACATTATATGATGAATGAAATATTGATAAAAATCACTTAATTAAATATTTAATCATCCCTCACATAATTATTTCACAAAAAGGCAGGGACTAGCTATCAACCTAGCATGGGAGGGAAGTTGTCCACTTCCAAACTGACCAACAGACTATATATGCACTTAGAATAACCTGTGAAAACTACCAAAACACTAAATGAAAGTGATAAAATTTAGACAAAGGTAAAGAATACATGAATTCACTTAACCAAATAAATAAACTCATAAGACACACTTCAACTCAATTTGTAGAATAAAGGAATTCAGTCTTTTAATGCATTAAATAGGAGTTACAGTGCAAATCTTTACAAAGTCTAGTCATGCCAAAGAGAGGAATCCATTTTAAGGCTTAGAAGCCTATATTATAGTAGAAGGGAATGAGAGAGATAGTTATCATGTGTAAAAATATGGATAAGGGATCATAATGATCCAGATTTCCTGTTATTCCAATGTTGATGCCATTAAAATAAATCATAATGCATAATATTACTTCTGGAAAGCACCCAAGATAAATGTATCAACCCATTTCAATATATTTATGGCCTAAATTGATGCTCCTTATGGTTAAAATGGATGGATAAATTCATTTTAAATATAAAATCTACTGTTGAAGTAGTTGCAATAGCTAGATCAATTTATTATGATCTTGTTTTGACATCAATTTCTCCTTACTAGTTCATTTTGGTGTGTAAAAAGGGGCATAATCAACTCCATGACCACCTTGCAAAGGGATTATACATACTAATAGCTTTGTAAATAATCCTTTGAAAGTGATGTGTCTACCTCCATCGAATCTTCTTGACATATTAGCTCTAGTTCAACCTTGACTGAATTAGCTTTTGACTTTTGATATTGGCCCTTGATCTTGATCTAGGTTTCTAAGAATGTGCCAACTAGAAACTCTTCAGTCATGTTATAATATCCCAAAGACTTTTTGACCTCATGCACACCATTTATATACTTTTTCATGGATTGAATGTACTCTATTGATCTTCTACTAGTTTAACATGTTTAAGACACTTGGAAACTTATCATTAACCTTCAAGATCCACCAACTCTTTGACCTATCATTCAACATTGATCTCAATTTTTAAAATTTAATGCAATCCATTATTTTACTCAAGCCCACTAGATTTTTTAGTCAACATTCACTATTGTATCTCTTCTTAGGAACATGAGATCTTGCCACTTGTCAACCAAGTGTTCATACTAAACGTTTGACTTGATGTTCACCATTGATCTTAGGTGCATGATCAAACTTGTGGCATTATATATTTGGGACCTACCAACACTATCCTCTCCCACTTGACATTGGATATTCATAGTATGATTAAACAACAACCATTTATCTTAGAAAATTTTAATCGAAATGGATATTTTATGAGGCTTAAACTTGACATCCCTACATTTGTTTCACTCTACAAGTATAACTTTGAAGTTTTATATCTTGAGATAGAAAAGAAATAAAGATATGAAATTTATAGAGGATACTCTATGTATTAATAACACCATGTACATTCAATCCTTAGGCTTTGATAGGCATCCTAATCATACTTAATAAGATACATAACAAAATTTGTATATTCATTTCTCTATTATGTGCGATGATGGTCTAGTTATCTAAGATTACCAAATTCACACATTAAGCATACTTAAAGTGTTTCAAAAGATTAAAAATGGTAAGAGATATTTTCTTTAAATTTTTATGCTCTTTCCACCATTATATCACCCTTCAATTAGGACCCTACTCAACTTCTTATTTTGGATTAGGAAAATTTTGGTATGTAGGCCAAATTTGGCTAACATCTTTGCTAACTCAGCTAGGTAGCATGACTGCTATTCTTGAGACTTAGACCACTTAAATGAATCCTAGATTCACCAATAATGATGAATATTATATATTAATGTAATAAACCTTTTGAATTGCAAAGATAATAATTCTACCAAAATAGGGAAGGAAATAAAAAATAGGGAAGCTAAATAAATAAATTAAAAGAAAATAAAATAATGTGATAGGACAACACTTGGATGAACACAAGATAAGATAACTATATATAGGGAACTTATATTGCTTAATAGTAATGTTTTAGATGTATCCCATTGACTGGGATAGGAATCTCCTCACCATCTACAAGTTAAAATACATTGTGGGAATTTGAATTGGATGTTATGTATGGACCACTCTAAAGAGAGTCAAACTTTGTATGCCTTCCTATATTAGCTCTATCCTCATCCTACTTGAAGAAAAAATCTCCTTCTTTGAAACTTCATGAAGAAAATATTTTGTCGAAGTCTCTCTTTAATTTTTCTTGGTGGATTTCCATGATTAATATGGATTGATATATTTTCTCTTCTAACTCTATAAGCTCATCATATATAACCTCCATAGGTTCATTCTCCAACAATTCAAGTTGAAGCATCAGTTTTAGGGTAGGAAATTCAATAAAAATAGACATTCTTGATTCTTTACCATATACTAGATTATAGGGAAAGTTAGCTATTGAACTCTTATAGGTGATCCTATCAAACCATAGATATGAATTCAATTTGAGATTCCATTACTTCTAACTATCTTCAATTATTCTTATTAAGATATTTAATAGGTTCTTATTTGTGGATTCAGTAAGACCATTACCTTGTGGGTAGTAATTTGATGAAGTGATGAGATAAATACCATGTTGAACAACCCATAAACTAATCCTAGTCCCCATAAAGGCCATAATATTTTAATTAATAATAGTTGAAGGGACTCCAAACCTAATAAGTAAAACTTCATAGAAATCTATAACATTGGTCTCATTTGCTTCCTTCAATGCAATTGCTTATATCCATCTAGTGAAGTAATCTTTGGTAGTTAGTATCCATTTATGACATAATCTTAAAGGGGGGTTAATTAAACTAATAAATTATAATCTCCATTAGATAAAGGATTGATCCAATACAATTGGTTGGAGAGGTAAGGCTACAAGTTTCACCTTTCCTACAAACACAACACATTGTCTGCATTTCCTAACCCATGCATGATAATCACCAAATAATCTTGGCTAATAATACCCACCTCTCATGATCTTATGGGTTTTGGTCCTTGTTAAATAATTCCCTCCACCATGTCCATCATATAACTCTTCATGAAACCTTACCTTTTGATGTTGTTCAATGCATCTTAATAACATGCCATTGATATCTTTATTGAACAAAACACCATAAATAGGAAGAAATGGAATGGATTGCAATCTACAATGTCTTATTTTTGAAAGAGTTATGTGAGAGGGATAAATACCATCTTTTAGATATCTTAATAAATCATGATACCAACTAGAGGGTGAGGTATGATCATCTACAACTTATTCATGAGTTTGACACTATAACCATCTCATTAGGTTCTTGTAAGTCTTAGACTAGATGTTCAAAAATTACTTTACCTCTCATTATATTTGTGACCTTGATCTCCACATCACACTCCATTACGTTTTTTATCCATCCAGCTCTTTTATAATTTATGTCTGTGTTCAAGACAAACTACTTAATACTTGGATGGGCAACCATCAGGTGTATCTTATTGTTAGACAAAAAAAATTTAAATTTATTGAGTCCTTATGAATAAAAGTATATGATTTTCAAGAAAATATTACCTTGTTTCATACTCCTCCAAGCCTTGAATAACAAAGGTTATTGGTTTTCCTAAGGCCTCATGATTCTACTATATAAGAATTCTTGAAATGGTGTCAATGTTAGTATAGGTGTATAAAATGAATTACTTTGATAAATCTAGGTTCATAAGCATAGGAACATTAGCCATGGCTTTATTAATTTCCTCAAAACTCCTTACTCCTTGTTTATAATAGATGAAACTTTGATTTTTATTTAGCATGGACATAAGTGGCTTAGCTAAAGTGGTAAAATTTGAGATGTCTCTTATGATAAAATTGATCTCCCCTTTGAAACTTTTCAAATCTCTTTTGTGCTTAGGCAAGGATAGTACAATAATTGGAGCTATTCTTTTAGGATCTATGCTCAAACCATGATTTGAAACTATATGTCTAAGGATCTTACCTTGATTAACTAAGAAGACACACTTTTTAGGATTTAGGGATACCCCAAATTATCTATAGTTTTCAAATACTTTCTCAAGGTGAACCATGTGCTCACATGAATTATTTGAAAACACTATTATATCATCCAAATAAACCAGCAAAAACTTATTAAGAAGTACTTGGAATGCCATATCCATGGCTCTTTGAAAATTTATTCCAGCATTGGATAGACCAAAGGGCATATTTCTATATGCAAATGTCCCCTAATTTTTGGTGAAGTTTGTCTTAAGTTGGTCTTCTTCCTTGACCAAAATTTGGTTTTAACCGCTATATCCATCCAATAAGGAGAACCTTTCTGAACCTATAACCAATTATAAAATCCATTCCATAGATGGTAGTGGATAGTGGTATTTAATTAAAGCCTTATTCAAGTCTCAAAAGTCAACACACAGTCTAATTTCACCATTCTTTTTCTACACTAGAACAAGGTTTACCACCTAATTTGAGTGTTTGATTGTAAATATAATAGTTGATTCAATGAGTTTATGAATCTTAGCTCTCATTAAAGGCTCAATCTTAAGATTAATAGGCCTTTGTCTTTGTCTTACTGGCTTAATTTCATCTTCTAGCTCAATGATGTGTTGAGATAGACTTGGGTCAAATACCTTGAAATCACTATATTTACATGAAAATAAATCAACAAAACTTGCACATAACTCAATGAAATATTCCTTTTCTAAACAAGTACATACCTTGCATAACTTTAAGTTCTCACCAGGTGAAACTTCCAAATTAGCATAGTGTTCTTCATTAATGACAAAGTTGAATTTTATTTCCTTAGCTCATCATCACCACTAAATATGTTTTCAAGTGTGAAAAATCCCTTGGGAAACTTATTTGTTTTTAGTTACAAGATCTGATCACCATACTATTGTAAGTATTTTAATTAATTTCTTGAGGAAAACATAGCCTCTTCTTATAATAATTTGAAAATTTGGTTATCATCTTCAAATAGTTTCCAATTATCATTATTATCTAGGACATAAGGCCTTATAATCACCTTAATGTGTGATTGGACCTTTTCATTTCTTACATCATTTGGGATACTAAATTGTGCCCTAATGGTAGCCAACATGTTTGCATGTTTGTTCTCATCTCTTAGTATTGCCTAAATGTTTAAGTCCTAAAAATATTCAAGTAAGTCCCATAACCTATGCTTATAGTATTTAATCAATGGGTTTTTTCATACATTAAGACCTCTCACTTCATGAACTACAAGTTCACTATCACCAAAGACATGTAAGGCAATGACTTTCATCTTCCTAACCCATTTTAAATCATGAACTAGTGCCTCATATTTAGTATCATTATATGAACAACCAAATTAAAACTTAATAAATGAGATTTTTTTTTTTGAATAAATAAACATCATTATATCCCAAATACCATGATTATTCCTTGATCTATCAAAGTATAATGACCATAAAAAATCATTGGACTCATTATCCTTCATCAAGGCTAGAATTGGTGCATCTCTATCATGGAGGAAATAAACAATAAGTCATTAATAAATTAGATTATAAGTATAATATTAATTTTAGATAGAGTCTCACTCATCAAGGAACAAATTTAGAATCCCATCTAAAGGTGATTTAGTTTCCTCTACACTATCTTCTATAACCTTATCTGAGATGAGGTTATTGGTGTTCAGAACATTTGACATATATGGTTCCAAATGTAAACATGCAATAGGATATAAATGTATGGTTACCTTAGTACTATACCTTTTTATAAATATCAAATATAACAATTTAGCTGAAAAATATCTTCCAATCTCTGAGATAAAGTTCCTTGATAAACACATGACAAAATAGGGAGGCAAGTCCACCATAACTACATCCTACTAAATGGTAACATTGGGAAAATAATGTAGTGTAAGCTTAATATCCTTAATAATGACCAATGAATTTTCTAGTGACCCACCTGCTTGCAACACACCCTTTGTATTTGGCTCATATATAAGACCAAACTTATTTGAAATTTGCTTAGGCATGATAGTGCTACCATCTCCACTATCCACCATATATTTATAAACCAAATAGTCACCAACTATTAGAAAGAGGTAAAAGGGAGAATTTTTACTAGACTTTACCTCATGTTTTTACACCTTTACCTTATTATGTACCATATTTACTTTATGCTTCATTGTTTAGTCTGAATTGGTTAGGACAACACCTTGTTTGTCAACTAGTTATGGAAACACCTTAAGAGCTAAAAGCTCTTAGACGAGCACGCATTTTTTCCCTAGAATTGAAAGAGAATCCAACATAATAATGTTGATATTGCTTATATTCATCTAATATATTATGCTGAATGAGGCTCCACTAACCTTTGGCTATACCTTTTGAACCATTGGTTATTCACAGATTAGAAGTATTTGAGGGACCCTCCCAACCTCTGAATTCTAATTTTTTGTGTTATAGGGGGATCAAGTTGATCTTGGGTTATATTATAAATAACCTTAGGATCACTAGAAGAATTTATCACATCTTGAGCCTCCTCAATGGCTCTCATTTTAACTCTAGTTATAGTTACAACTTGAAAATTTAAACTACTAGTCTCACTACCATGATTAAAAGAAACATAATCATCCGTTTTTTAGTTTACATTAATGGCATAAAAATACCCTTGAAATTTTTTAGCCTCTCCTTGGGGAAACAAATTTATCTCCTGATACTAACCCCCTTAAAGATAAAACTCTTCTTGTGTCACTTGTGGCATAGTAATGTTCTGTGATACTAAGGCTTTGGTTTTGAGCATCATTGAGGTGGGAAGGCTACCAATTTGAGTCATTCATAAAATTATTTTGATATAGTGTGAGAAAAACATATTTTGAACATGTTAGTATATTAGAATCAAGAGACGCATATGGCTCATTGTGTTTGGTAGGGTGGTCTATTTTCCCTAGGTCCTTGAGATGCATATGATCGATGACCTCATAGTTTTACCCTTTAAAATATTCATATATCCAAGCCATAACACTTTAATATTTATTAAATAGGGATACAAACCACTCCTTATCATTTTTGGAAACCTCTTTCCCCATTTTTAGTTTTCTTCCATATCCTACATAGAGTTTGGAGTAATCATTTTTATCTACAACAAACTTCCTTTTTTCATTATTCATATCATAAGATATAAATAGATTATATAGGGTGATAATCCCATTTAGGAGTTTATTTTAATTTAGTTTCATGATTTAATTCTGATAGGATTCTTTGATCTTTGACTACAACTACTTCACAAACTCGCATGACTGCTGAAGAAACATAACAATTTGGGCATCACTCTTGTTAGAACATTTAATACTAAGTGGGATTATTGAAAATTAGCCTTGGTAAAGTTATTAAATAATAATAATATATTATTTATTAACTCAAGGTGTAAATTTCATGAAAATAAAAAAATAAAGTTATAATTATTTAATGAGTTAGACAAAATTAATTAAATGACTTTATCTAGATGGATGGACTCGTTATTTTTACAATGATCACCTCCCTTAGAATTTCACTATAAAATATGGTTTTACCCCTATTTTTCATTAATTTTAATTTGAAATTATTTTCTCATATTCAACCTATGAGTTTTGTAAAGGCCATTTTATGAAGAAGTGAGAAGGTAGAAGAATTTGTATTGGGGTTATTATTTTTTCTCAATTATTGAATATCAATCATGGGTTTTTTACCTCTTAGAGATTTTCCCACTTTAAAATATCTTTGTCATTTGTCTCATATGATTTTCCTATTTATTTACACTTCTATATCTCATCTTGTGTATTGCTACATACATGTGTTCATGAAATTTTTCATGGAATCAAAGCTTGTGGAGTGTAGATGCTTGGAAAACAAATTATATTAAATTAAATATCAATATTTGATATATTAATTTATTCAAATAGTTTTATTCAAATATTGGGATGCCATTGGCCTAGTGTATGGCCCATACCTGGAAAAACTTCAAAAATTGTTTTTAGTCAAAATTCAATTTTTAAAATTCCTTCATTGTTAAAAAAATCTAGAAGATTGGAACAAATTTCAAGATTTTTGAGTGCCTATACAAATTTTTGGGCTCTCCCAAACAATTATAGGGGAACCATACTTTAGCCTTGGTAATTTAAAATATTGAATTCTTCATCAAAAATTCCATTTTTAGGGTCCAATTGTGTTTATCAAACAAAAATAATATTGTTGCTAAATTTTTAAGTAAATCCAAGACTTGTACAATTAGATCTGAGCTCTTGAAATTCTATAGGGGATCCATGAATTTATAGGTGTTTTTTAAAATTCATATAGTTTTGAAAAAATATTTAAAAAATAAACTATTTATTATTTTCTTTTTTTCAAACCCTGAGTCCCACCTTGGAAAAAGAAAGAATTACTAAAAAGTTATTTTTAAAATTTTTTAACTTATGTTATTTACATGCACATAATATGATATATATATATATATATATATATATATATATATATATATATATATATATTTAAAAATCAGATAAAAACATATAAATTTAAATTAGTTCATGTAAAATCTCAAGTAAACTCTTAGAAGGGTTGGTAGCTTTCATTTTTTTTAAAGCTTGTCATAAGGAAGGTCTTGTGTTGAAATCCCCCCTAATATTTTATATTTAATTTTTGATTTTTTTTAAATTAAATTAATTTGAATTTAAATCTTGGTTTGTGTGCTATGATTCATGCATTCAAAACCCTAGATAAATCTGTCGACCTTCTTGTGACACTTGATCTAGTCAAAACCTAGGCAAACATAGCCGTGTCACCAGTCAATCTTAAGGTTCTGTCATGTTCTAGATGCATTAGAGTGGTCCATTTTTTATTTTAAGAATTTTATTAAATTTTTTACACCTTTTTTAATAATAGTGTTTTAGTGGTTATTTTGAATGCGACTCTTTTGACACCTATATTAGTGCAAATTTAATTTAATTTTTTGCATTGTTTGACATATATATTATGAAATTAAGTATAGTTTCATGTGAAATTCACTTTATTTAAAAAAATAGATAAAAAATTCATTTAAAATAGTTTTATAAGCATTTGTTTACTATCTTATTTAAAGGGAAACTATGGCTTCCCCCATATTTCTTTAGATAAATCTCAAATGCTTAACAAAAATAATTATAATATATAGAAAATTCATGTTAAAATTGAATTCATGGCATGTAAATTATGGAATATTGTAATTGGGACTAAAAAATCCGCTTCTAGATGACATGTAACCCCTAAACTTACCAATACATTTCAATAGAAATCATAGGAAGCAATGTCCATTATCTTGTGGAGTTTTAAGGATGAATTTCTTCTCCACATTGGTAATCAAGAACCTCCTAGCAATACTTGGAAACCCCCTGATTCCATGCATGAAGGTACTCACCTTTTAAATATCATTAAATTAATCCTTGAATTGCTAACTACACCTGTGGAGGGTGATGAAAAAGTTGTTAATTTTCTTACTAAAATTAAAAACATTAAAGCTTAGTTAGATGTTTGTAATTGTAATTTGATTAAATATCAATTGATTTATTTTATCATTCAATTAAATATTTGTGAAAAGTTTCTAAATTTCATTTCAATTTTGAATTCTAAGTATTAGACTGAGTAAGATATCCCTGATCTTACAACTTTGTCTACTCTCCTAATTCAAGAAGAGCAAGTTATGACCAATTTTGATTCCAAATAGAATGCCACTCAAAAACTTATCACATTAAATAATGTTTCTAATGATACTAAAAATATAAATCTAACCCTAATTTTGATAAATGCAAATATGAGAATAAAAAATTTGGTAATAAGAATCATACACCTAAGTTAAATGGAAATTTCAATCTATATGGAAAATTTGGTCATAAAAGGGAAACTTGTTATAAAAATAAGGATAGAAATAAATATAAAACTTCTAAAAATAACAAATATAATAAATCTAATCAAAACAAGTAGAAGAATTAAAATCCTAATCAGAATAATAATTAGGATTTAGATTTTATTGATTTATATGTTACTTTATTTGCTTCAAATGAAAATTAATGGATTTTAGATAGTGGTGAATTGCAACATATGACATGCTTATGAAATATTTTATGTGATTATAGAGATATCTTTGAAATAATTTAATTAGGAGATAATTCCTTTTAGCAGCAACTAAACAAGAAAAAAGCAAAAATTTCAAATGTTATTATTAATGATGTTTTCTATGTACCTAATCTCACGAAGAATTTGCTATTTTGTTCTCAACTTACAAATGGAAATTTAATTGTAACATTACTTAAAGATAGTTGGTCTATTACAAATAATTATAGTTCCTTTATTGTTGAAGATGTTCAAAAGCATGGTTTATATATCTTTTCTCCTTCTTCTACATGTTTACTTTCATTACATAATAAGAATGAATCTCGATTATGGCATGAAAGATTAGGACATGTTAATTTTATAAGTTTACATGATAGGTCTACAAATAATATTATTATTAGACTTCCTTCTATCCCCTCTCATGATGAAACTTGTGAGGGTTGCTTATGTGGTAAGCAACATACTAATCCCTTTCATAAAAAATATGCTAAAAATTCCTTACATTCTTTAGAATTAATTCATAGTGACGTGATAGGACCTCTCGAAGTTGTATCTCTTAATTTTTATTTATATAGTATTACTTTTATTGATAATTATACTAGAATTATTTGGTCTTATTTCATTAAAAAAGAATCTGATGTTATTTCTAAGTTTAAAGAATTTAAAGCTTATTTAAAAATGCATCTAATTTTTTTATTAAGAGATTAAGAACTGATAATGGTGGTTAATACGTTAGTAAAGAGTTTGATTTATTTTTAATTAATTATGGTATTAAAAGGGAACTAACAAATCCTTATTCCCCTCATCAAAATGGTATTTCTAAAAGGAAAAATTGTACCATCATAAAAATAGCTAGAACAATATTTTAATATGTAAATGTTCCTATGTTTTTATGGGACAAATCCATGAATAGTAATGTGTATATTATAAATAAAGTCCCTACCAAATCCTTGAATCTTCCTAACCCTTAAAAAATGTGGACTAAAAATAAACCTAGTGTGCTTCATCTCAGGATCTTTGGTAGTCCTACTTCTATCTTTGGCCCAGAAGTTAAAAGGAATAAGCTTAACCCCACTTCTTATTCTTGAAATTTTTAGGATATGAAGGTAAGGAAAAAGGTTTAATATTTTATGATCCATTTAAACATAAAATTATTGATAATAGGAATGTTCTTCTTCTTAAAAAATATATTTTTAAACCCTTTATGGATCCCCCTTAGTGTTCTTATGTTGATGAACCTAACTCTCATGTTTCTACTTGTGATGAAATGGATGCCCTTGAGAAATTTGATCTAACTTTAGATAACTTAGAGTTTGAGGAACCCCCTAAGGTCCATGTTCAATATAAAAGACTTGAATGGGTAGAATCCCTAGTATAATCTTCTAATGTTTATAACCTTAATAAACTAACTACAAGTCAAAATTATTATCATGCATTAATGACTATATATGAATGTGAAACTCAATCATTTGAAGAATCCTCTCAATATGATGGATGGAATGTTGTTATGTAAGTTAAATATAATGTCTTAATTAAAAATTAGACTTGGTTTTTTGTCTCTCCTCTACCTAAAATATACTTTCAATTGTAGGTGCATTTATAAGATCAAATATAATTTAAGTGGTAAAATTTATAAATTTAAAGGTAGATCAGTTTCTCATGGGTTTACTAAAAAACCCATGATTGACTATATTAAAAACTTTACTCCTGTAATAAAAATGAGTACTTTTAGACTTCTTATTGCTCTTGGAGTCCAAAATAGTTGGGTTATCCACCAAATGGATGTCAAGAATGCATTTCTAAATGGTGATTTAGAAGAATAAATCTACATGATTCAACCTAAAGGTTTCTCTGATCCTAATAGAGAACATTATGTATGCAAGTTATAAAAATATTTTTATGGTTTAAAAAAATTCCTTGAACTTGTTATTCTAAAATTACTTCTTTTTCTAAAGAATTGGGGATTTTTATTGCTATTCAGATAAAGATATCTTTGTTAAAGTTGAAAATGATCATTTAATTATAATTGTATTATATGTTGATGATTTATTTATTACCATCGATCTAACTAGTTTAATTAATAAATATAAGGATAAACTAAGTCAAATGTTTGAAATGATTGATTTAGACATTCTACATCATTTTTTAGGAATGGTTATATTTTAGGATAAATTTTAAATTATTGTATCATAATCTTAGTATGCACATAATATTTTAGTTAAATTAAACATGCTTGATTGTAAATCTACCACTACTCATATCTAAGTTGGTATTAAACTTGATCCAAAATCTGCATGTGAAAAATCTAACCCTAATTTGTATAGACAACTTATTAGAAGTTTTATTTTTATCTAAACATTATAAGGCTAGATATTTCATACGCTATTAGTGTTTCTTCTATATTTATGTAGGATCCTTATTTGTATCATTGGAAATTAGCTAAACATATTCTTCATTATATCAAAGGAACTATAAACCATGGCTTATTTTATTCATCCATTGATAATGCTAATTTATATGTTTATTGTGTTGTTGGCCATGCTAGTGATACTTTAGATCATAAATATACTTTTAGATATATATTTAAGTTTAGTGCAAGTGTAGGTTCTATCACTTGGAGTATAAAGAAACAACTTATTGTCTCTCTCTTCTACAAAAGCTGAGTAAAGAAGTGTTATGGAAACTACTAAATAAGCCATGTGGCTATGAAGACTATTTGGAGAAATTAATTTGGATGTTTTTTAGAGTACCATCTTTCATTATGATAACCAAAGTTGTATAGATTTGATGAAAAATCTAGTACAACACCATATAACTAAACACATTAAAGTTCATGTGCATTTCATCTGAGATAAAGTCCTAAATGGTGATATTAATTAGTAGTTGTATATTATGGATAAAAAAGTGGAAGATATCTTCACAAAACCATGTGGTGCTACCAAGTATTGTTAGTTTTATGAAATGTTGGGCCTATCAGAGTTGTCATTGAGGTGGAGTGTGCATGACAATGCTAGTTCCTAATGGCCATGTGTTTCTTCTCCTTATCTATACTTCTTCCCAATGTAAAGCATTATAAAATTCATGTGATTTAAGTAAACTTCATATGGAATTTTTACTTTTGTAGCCTAATACATTAAAAATAATAATTTGTAATGGAGGTCCTTATGTTATAAAAGGATCCAAATATTCTTAGTGATTATTCATGAGAAACTATGAGATGTAGTCTCACGATCATATTATCCTAAAATTATGTTTGAGTAGTTTATAGATTATAATTCATTATATTTCAAAAGGTGGTGTTTGGTATGATTAAGGTTTTTAAATCCTTAAATTGTATACATAGTATAATTCCTTTCTAAGGTGACTATGACATTTATCTCTACTTAGCATTAAGGGGGAGTGTTAGAGAATTTAATCTTAAGTGGGATTATTGACCCTTAGCCTTGGTAAAGATATTAGATAATAGTATATTATTTATTAACACAGGGTGGAAACTTCATGAAAATAAATAATAAAGTTATAATTATTTAATGAGTTACCAAAATTTAATTAAATGACTTTATCAGGATGGATAGACCTGTTATTTTTACAATGATCACCTCCCTTGGAATATAATAAAAAGTCTAGGGAAGATCCATAATACTACCTATGGTCTAAACGTTATTCTCATCTAACTGCATTACCCCTTTATTCAAAGGTTTGTATTGGATTTGAGGTATGTCCATAATTTGCTTAGGCATCACCATGGTGCTAGTGCTAGAATCAATCATAGAATTATATAGAATTTTTTTCCCCATAATGAGAGTTAAGTAAAATAGGGTAGGATATTTTTTATTTACCCTCACTTTGGAGTTGATAAATGTAGATGGCACATTGTTTTTAGCTTCCTTTCTCTTGTTTTGTGTTTACTCCATAGCTAGGTTAGTTCATGCAAGTTTCTCTTGGTAATCCAATGCCTCTCACATTAGATATTTTTGCTTGGGAATAGATAAGACATCCTAGAGAGGAAAATTGGCTAGGGATTTATTTGGCTACTCCATTACATTAAATGGTCCTTAAGGTCAAGCCTCTAGGTCTTTTACCTTTTTTTGCATTATTTTTATCCATTTTTGATATGTCAAAGGTGATGGTTAGGGTTTTCAAAAGTTACTTTATGCCTTGGGAAAGCATTTTGGACCTTAATTAGTCTCTTATTAGATCAGGTGTAATAGTTTGATTAGACTTATGGTGTTCTCATCATGGGGACCCCACTCACATAGACTTCATCTTTGCCTTTTACCCAAGAGAAAAGTGTATGTTTTGAGGTTATCTCCTCTTATTGCTCTAAATATATTCCATGAATTTGGGCCATTAGGACAAAATTTTAAACCCTCAGGGACTGGTATCCATATGAAGTTTAATTAGGTGAATTCCTTTGTCTTCATTTCTTGGTAATATTTTTCTACAGGTTACCTCTTGGGAAATTTTAGGGTGTATGCACATCATTGCATGAAAAACACCATGAATTGGAGTCATCTACCAAGTTATTTTGGCCATCAACCAACTCTTTTTTTAAAATTTTTAGGATCATTTGTAATGGATTAGGAACTGGGATGATTTGATTTATAGGTCATACTTGATGACTCAGTTCTTGATGATTCAACCTCTACCTTTACTAAAACTAGTTATGTTGATATGACACTCTTATTTCCTTATAATTTTGGGAAGGGGCTTTGGGGGAATAAATTGATACATTTTGAGATTTATGATCTCATTTGAGAAGTTTTTTAGGATGCTCTTCATGTCATTCATGTCTACAATTAGTAAGGATTAAGAGGGCACACTTGTTTGAGTTGGTGTATATACATACATGGAAAGAGATGCATATAAAGTGCTTAAGATTTCCTCTTATGATGGTATGAATATTTTTAGGAATATGGGTATTGATGGTCATTGGAGAAGCTTCCCAGCATTTATCAAATTATTCTCCACTCTAACTACTAAATCATACACATTCATAGTGTCTATATCCCAAGGTATTGAATCATAACTACTATGTCTGACTTGAAGGCCTTACAGTAAAATATGATGGACATACATGTGGGTAGTCAAGATATTATCATGATTCTTTGCTAGGTATTATTGAACTTGGTATTAAAATTGATAATAACCTCTTACAAGTTTATTTTAATAATGACTAGCTATTGTGAGAGAGATGACCAGTCTTATTTATTATTGAATCATTCAAAGAATTTATTTCCCAAGTCATCCCAAGTGGTGATGGAGTTGGGTAGCAAGGACTGATACTAGTCAAGAACTCTCCCTTTTAAATATTTTCATAATAGCATTAAGGCTATGTTATACTATCTGACATAATGCAAAATATAGACATTGACAACATAGTGAAGATGCTCTACTATAATTTTGAAATCCTCCCCTATGAATTTAGGGAATAAATTTAAGGCATTAGTAGGAATAAGATCCCATGTAGCTAAGGTTATATGTGGGATGAGTTGGCTACCACTTTTCCATGTTATAAAGTTCATTGGTGGTCCTAGGATCTTCATTTCTTATGATTGTTATGTTGTGCTAGACCTCATGGTACTTTGGCAAGTTGAAACTACCAAAGGTGGTAGTAACAATCTTGAATTTTATTTTGTTTATGACCTTGCAATGGGCCAATATATAATATACTCTAACCTTTAGTCTAGTAGATGGGTCCCATTGAGCATGTCAAAAAATAATAATTGTTGATGCCTAAAACTCTCACTCTTGGTGAATAGCTTCTTATGGGAAGATTTACAGATGTGGGATCAAATTTATGGTTTGTGAAGAAAAATCTAGGATTTTAGAAGTCATCTCTTCAAATTAATTAGGGGTGAAAAGAGTAATAAATAAAATTAAAATATAACTAAAATAAAACTAAGGTGATGCATCGAAACTTTAATGGATCAATCTAATATTGCATAAAATAGCTTAAACCTTTGAAATACTATAAATGATTTAAAATAACATATGCATGATTTAATGTTTAAAACACAAATAAAATCCAACACTATAGAACCAAAGAAAATAATAACAGACAATAATATATTCTACCCATTTTGACATTAAACATCACATCCTCTTCATTTTTAGGTAGAGAACAAGATACAAAAGGCCAAAAGTTATAGTATATAATATTGAATCATTCCTATAAGGGGCACCTTCTATGGTCATGAAATGAAAATAAATAACTGTTATTTATTTTTAAATACTAAACTATTATAAATAGATTCTCTCTAATAAAAATCATAGAGATAAAATATTAACAACTACCAACCCCTTACAAAATAAAAGACCCCCAATATATAGGCACAACAGCCTCATGAGGAAATGACACCTGGAACCCAAAACTCATGCTCATTATGAGGCCATTTTAACTAAAAGGGGTAGCTTTAGGTCATGACTATAGATAGTCTTCAAATCCTTTATGTTACACAAACTCAATACCTTATGATTCCCACAAATATTAGAATATGTAAATTAGTGATGCATGTATCTTCTCTAAACTTCCTCTAGAATTATTGTTAATAATGGGGTCCAATTCCCTTAAACAATGGAATTTATCAAAGCTTTGATAGGAAAAAATTACTCTCGAGGAGTACTAAAATGATGCATAGAATAATGAGGAGTGAGTATTCTCCTATGAATCCCTTTTACCAATTTTAACTAGCATCACACATAGCCACCACATGGTGAGCTGGTGCTATTTCTAGGGAAGTAAAGAACTCCTTTGTAAATAATGACCATAGGGGCACCACATGGAAGGTTCACTTCCTTTTTTTATAACTATATACTGGGTCCCACCCATTATTTCATTAGCTAATGGCACTATTTGTAGCTTTGACAAAAAGAAACTCACCTTAAATTAGCATTGTGATGTCATGTGTCAAGCTAGTGTTAATCCTAGGTGATCCAAGAACCTTTCCATGAAGAATGAGTGATGGGATGCCACATGGCACCAGTAGAAGGAGCTAAGACTTAGCCAAAAATATAAAAAGTTAACCCAAGAAGGAGGAGGCTTATATTCAAATCATCAAACTCACTGAGTATGTCCATGATAAAAACCAACTACCCAAAATAGAAAAAAACATGGATTATGATCCATAGTTCCTGGTGACTTGTAGGGAAATCCACTTATAGATGGAAGAATCCAAAATTTCTATTTTTGTAGACTAGTCAAAGTAAAACTACAAAAAGGGTGGGACCAACAAAACTCATAACTTTTGAAGAGAAACCTTTAAAGGCATCCACTCTTCTTGTTTATGTTGAATCTTCTTCTTTAGATCCTCAAAGCCTCTATCTAGATCAATGTTATCATTTAATTATACGCTACTCAAGCCTTACACTACCACCTACATCTGAAAGTCAAGTTGGTTAATAGGTTGAAAATGGTCTCTATATTAAAGATGCTTAGTGTTTGATTGAGAGCCATAGAGATGGTTTACTCATTATGATTTTTGATCAACATCTCTTTGATGTTGTCCTTTTAGAGGACTATATTTTCTATAAGGAATGGGGAAGGGAGTCCTAATTATACCCCTTCATTATACCCCTTCATATCTCAAACCACTTTTTCTAAAGCATCTAAAAATGCCTTACACTTTGATGTTACCTTATTTCAGCTTAGAAACTCATTCATCTTCATTTCCACCTACCTTAGTTTAGCCACCCCTATTGCTTGGATCATCCCATCCATTGTGATATATATATTTTGTACTAATAGATGAAAATATTTAACTTTAGGGGACATAAAAGTGAGGACCTGGTCCATAGACACACTCATTATGCACTTAATCACTATGAGTTTGGGATGAACCCAAGTGATGGATTCAAGTTTGATGTCATGTCCTTTATTCTCTCCCAATATTAGATGTATATTTTTTATATCATGTGGAAGATTCTTGTAGTCTATGAGTGGGAGGTGAGGTCATTCTTTAACTACTATATTTATTGGTCCTTGGTTAAGGACTCTTGTTGCATCTATTATTTGCATTTATATATTCCAAGAGACTCTTATGGGTCTACACAATATCTAATTCATTTTCCTATAGCTTATTCTCTACATCTTAATTTTCCTTTTTTAGGCCATCTATTTTTGCCTTCTGTTCTACTACTTAAATTCATTATTGGGGCCTTTGACTAGCTTCTACCTTGAAGCTCCTAGTGGTGACATCACTTTATAGGTCAGAAATCATCATGATGAGCTCTAAATCTTTGGATTTGGCTTCAACATTCAAGTGGTTGATATTAACTATAACTCTTGTGAGTTCCTATTATTTCTTTTCCAACTAATGGCCTACCTTGAGATAGTGCATGGTGACAAACTTATCGGTTTTTTCTATCAATTCAAAAGGTTGTCTCTCATGTTTTATGCCATAAATCTAATGAGAGTGATGGGTAGAAGTGGTAATTATATATAATCACTATATAAATATGAGTTCAACAACTTTAGATTTTGGACATGAGTATCCCATATGTTTTACAATATTTCCATGTCATAGATGTTTACACTAGGTTCATTGGGGAGATTAAGCATCTCCCTCAAACATCAAAACTGATGTCCACATTTTGGTGGTTGGTAGTGACAATGCTAGTGGTGGATTTATATCTCTTGAAACATAAGGTAATGATCTCTAGGCATGGGTGCACAAGAGGCACCATGTATTAAGATAGTATGAAGATATAAATCCTAAAACTAAATGACTCGAAGTCATTATTTCAAACCTTCATGATAATATGGCTATGAGTGTCCTCTCTCAGGTTCTTTATTTTCTTTCTCAATTTAGGATCAAAGATCCCATCTGCAAAGTCTAGGACTAGTGTGGGGTCCTTCAACACCCCTTGAAAATACTCTTGACATTTGGAATTATGGGCTTCAACTATGTGAAGGTGGAATCTTATGACTTCTTAAAAATTATGGGAGGTCTCTGTGACCACCTGATCTACAAGTCCTCTACTTCTTAGTATGCACACCACTAGACATAAGTCTCCATATTATAGCTCTCTTAAAAAATATTTTATTTACCTTAATAGAAATAATAGAAACAATTCATGCTAAATTTTACTCAAAATTCTTTACAATTCTTTGCTCAATTATTATCTCAAGATGTTCTACTCAATACTCAATACTCTCTTCAAATTATTGAGATGTTCAAATGTTTAGCTTAATTAGGAGATGGGTATTTATATGCCAACACTTTTAGTGTGATCATCATGTAGCTTTTTTAATTTAAGCACCCATAAATGAGGAGGGTGGCACACACACTTTAGAAACATCTCATAAGAGATTTGTAGTGATCCTTATGGGAAATCATGCAATCTTACATTAATTTTAGGGGGAGTGAGGTAGATAACCATCTATCAGTAGATGATTCAAAATTAGGGGATCCAAGATGTAGACACTTGGTAATGGGATAGTATTAATTTGTGATAATGAAACTTATTTAAAAAGGAAACAACAACACAAGAAGGAAAATAAATAACAAAAGGGAAACTAACTAAATATGTGCAAAGATGAGGCTGAAAAGTTAGTTGAAGTGATTTAAGTGGATTCTATTAACTAAAATCTCTAAGGCATTACCTTATTCATCTTCTAACTAAAACATATCACCATGTGTGTTGATAATGATTCCAAATGTCCCTCTCTATACGGAATCAAATTTATGATGTTGACCTAGCTTCATGTCTCTTTTGTCATACTTTAGAGCCAAGTTTCCTAACTTGAAGCCTGGGTTAGATACCTTCTTTTTTAACCATCACTTAATTATCTACTATTAGGTGACCTTAACATCACTAGCTTGTTCTCTTGTTTCTTGGACATTGAGAAATTATGCCACCCTAAATTCCATTACTTCATTCTCCTCTATTTTGACAACTTTTAAAAATTGTAGAATGGGAATTTCCATTGAGATGGGTATGACTACTTCCTTCCCATACATTAATTTGTATAGGGATTTCTTAAAAAATTTATTATGAGTGATTTGATCAACCCATATAGATATATTCACATGATGATGCTATTCCCTTTGTTGTTCAATGCCTATCCTCTTGATTAACCTTGTGAGGTTATTATTTTTTGATTTAACAAGCCCATTCCTGTATGGGTAGTAGTTGGATGAAGTTTGAAGAAAGATGCCATTTTTGAGTGAAAATTTTTAAATATTTGAGTTAAATAAGACTTTTACATTATTGTAAATGATCATTTTCAAAGGGACAAACCTTACAACTAGTTCCTCCAAAAATTTGAGGATCAGATTATCAGTTGCTTCTTTCAATAAAGCTACTTTGGTCCACCTCATGAAGTAGTCAGTGGCTATGAGTATCCACTTGTGGTCCATGATAGACATGGGATTGATCATCCTAATGAAATATAAACCCCACTATGTGAAAGTCTCATAAGTCATAATTGGGTTCAATGGCATGTCCAATTTCTTTCACTTGCATGAAAAAACTAGCGTTTTTGTCACCATTTCACCACTTGATTGCGATCTGAGAACATAGTGAGTAAGTAATATCTTTTCTCAAAAATGACTACTCAGAGGGGAAAAATGTATATCATATAGGATCTTGATAGCTTGGTTATTTTTGACACATCATAGATGTTTCCCATCAAATTTCCTTTTGAAAATAACTCCATAGACTAGGGTGTAACTAACCCCTTGAAACCTATAGAATATTATTTTATATGTGGGGAAGTTATCTAGATATTGGCTGATTTTCATAAAGTAGGTCCTATTGATGAAATAGAACCTATTAGTTTCATATTGACTTACTAGAACTATTATTGGTGTATCTTACTCATCTACTAGGGTATCTACACATTTGATGAGATACTCATAAAGTCCTCTTCCTTGTATCACCTTGGTTGGCCTAACCTCAACATCATATTATAAGATCTTCATGATCTAACTGGCCCACTTATCTATGATCTCTCCCTCCCTTATATAATCTTTGATGTTGAAATGTACCACATGTATCCTTATCTTATTTCTTACCATTAGGTGTCTAAACTTCTTGAGACCTTTGACAATGACAATATTACTTCTCAATGAAATTATATAATGGTAAAACACTAGAATCCTTTCTTTTTAATCGATAAGGTTAAGTCCCTAATAGCCTCTACTCTATTCATATAAATATATATACCTTCATTGGATACTATGTACCTTAGTAAATTGCCTTATAGGATGTTGAAGACACATTTCTTGGGGTTGAGGGATATCCTAAACTCTTTGAACTCTTGGAAAATATTCTCCAAATGATCAAAGTGATTTTCCTTCTTCTTGGAGAATACAATTAGATCATCGAGATAGATGAGGATGATTTTTTTTAATTAGGCCTTTAAAATCTATATCTACAGCTTGTTGAAAGGTTTCCCTTACATTAGAGAGGGCAAAAGGCATCTTTTCATATGCAAAGGTTCCCCACTTTATAGTAAAAGCAGTCTTGTATTGATCCTCTTCATTAACCCATACCTATTGTATCTTGAGAACCCATCCAATAGAGAGAAAATTTATGCACCTAATACTATTTGGAGGATTTATTCCATATAATGAAGGGGGTAATGATATTTCATATATGTTTTTTTTAAGTATCTAATGTCTATGCATAACCTTATTTCTCTATTCTTTTTCCTCATTAGAACCAAGTTGGGTACCCAAGTTGAATGCTTGATTAGGTATAAGATCTTTGAGTTGATCAATTTTATTAGTTCTTGAGCCATGAGAGACTCGATCTTTAGGTTATCATCCTTTGATTTTGGTAGAATGGCTTGGATCCTTCGACTAGATCTATAGTATGATGGATAACCCAATGGTTGTACCCTTCCAAATCCTCATAGGTCCATACCATAACACCTTTATTTTTTTTTAGAGGGATATTGACCACTCCTTATCCTTTTATGAAACCTATTTCCCTATTTTACATTTTGTTCCATCTCCTACATTGAGATTCGAGTAGTTAATTTTGTCTATAATAATCTTCATTTTATCATTCCTCACATTATTAGAGCCAAATGGATTCTCTAGGTTGATCATCCCCTTTCGTTGTTTAATATAATTTAGTTGCATGATTTGATCCCCATAGGCTTCTTTTATCTTTGGCTGAAAATACTCTTAAAACTAGTATGAGTATTTAGGAAACATAATAATTTGGGAATCACACTCAAATACTTGCCATTTTTTATCATTATCAAGGATGTCAAGTTTAATAATCACTTTCACTACTTGCTCATTGGTTATAAAATTAGTTACCAAATCAAACTAAGAGACAATTAATACCATTCTATTTTCCTAAGTATTCATGGGTTTTGGAATGATTTGGATATTTAACACTTCAAACGCTTTGATAATATCCCATACTCAATGGTGGTAAGATCTCATATAGTCATTCTTTATATCCATGACCCCTCTTACTTGCCTTACTACTAGTTTGGAATCTCTAAACATTTTAAACTACTTTACATCCATGTTCTTAGCAAGGTTGAGGCTATGGACAAATGCTTTATACATAAATTAATTATTTGTGTAGGTAAACAAGAAGTGGAAGGCCCTAAGTGTCTCTTTTCTAGATGGAGATATCAATTGAATACCATCTCTCGAGTTGGTCTTGCATTTCACACCATCAAAATGTAGAGTTAAAAATTTGAACTCATTTTCTAGTTTCTTACTTTGATCCTCCCTCTTCTTTATGACTTATGGGATGACTTTATCTTCATTGTATATTACATAAGTCCTGAGGCTAGTGGCACCAAATTTCATGAATGGATCATTCTGAATGAATTCATTGATGAGGACTTCCTCCTCTGGCTTCCTATTATATATCACTCTTTCTTCCTTGAGAATTTCCACACAATACATCTCTTTATTAGAGAAAGAGGTGTGAGTCACTTCAAAATTTATTATAATATCATCAGATATGTGCTCTAGATCCAACATCTTGAACAACACCTTAAATTTTGAGCCATATTTGGTTCTTATAATTAGGTGAGACCAATCCAAATATAATTAACCACTTATGTTGGCAATGAAATCTCTTAATAGACATAACCCAAATACTAGTATATTGTCAATCCCCTCAACCTCTTGGGTAATTATGATGTTGGGACAAGAGTAGAAAGCTAGGGGAAGATCCCTAATAATACCTATGGTCTAAAATTTATTCCAATCTAACTGCATTACCCATTTATTCAAAGGTTCATGTTGAAGTTGAAATGTTTTTGCAATGTGCTTAGGCATCGCCATGGTGATGGTGCCATAATTAATCATGGAGTTATGTAGTACATTATTTCCCACAATGAGAGTTAAGTAAAATTGGGTAGGATTTGTTTTACTTACCCCCACCTTGGAGTTGATGAATTTATATGTCACATTATTATCGACCTCCTTTCCCTTGTTTTGTGTTGGTTCTACAATTGGGTTAGTTCATGTAGGTTTCTCTTGGTATTTCAATGCCTCTCATAGTATAGATTTTTATTTGGGAATAGATAAGATAACCTAGAGATAAACATTGGTTGGGGATTTATTTAACTACTCCACTACATTAAATGGCCCTTGAGGTCAAGATTTGGGGTCCTTTACCTTATTATATATTATTTCACACCACTTTTGACATGTTTGGGGTGCTAAAATTTTAATGAAAGTCACTTTAGGCCTTGAGAAACCCTCTTGGACCTTGACTAATATCTTCTTGGATCAGAATTAATAGTATGATTGGACTTATGAGGCTCTCATCATTGAGACCTTGCTCACATAGACTACATCTTAGCCTTTTACCCAAGAGAAAAGTACAAGTTATAATTTTATCTACTCTTCGTGATTGAAGGACATTGCTTGCATTTGGTCCATTAGGATAGCATTTTCAACCCTCAGGGATTGGTATCCATAAGAAGCTAAATTAGGTGTATTCCCTTGTATTCACTGCTAGATAATAATTTACTATAAGTTACCTTTTGGGAAATTTTGGGGTGTAAACACATCATTGCATAGCAAGTACCATGAATTAGAGTCATCTACCAAGTTATTTTGGCTAGAAACCAACTCTCTCTTTGATTTTGGTAGGACCATCTCCAAGGGATCAATAACTAGGATGATTTGATTTGTAGGTCACACTTGGTGATTAGATGTCTGATGATTTAGCTTCTACCTTTTATGGAACTACATATGATGATATGGAACTCTTATTTCCTAATAATTTTGGGAAATGTGCTTTAGGGGCATATATTTATACCTTTTGAAATTTATGATCTCATTTGAGAAATTTTTTAGGATGATCTTCATGTTATTCATCTCTAAAACTAGTAAGGATGAAGAGGGTGTGCTTATTTGATTTGGTGAATATACATACATGGAAGGAGATGCCTAAAAAGTACTTCCTCTTGTAGTAGCATGGATATTTCTAGGAACATAGGTATCAAAAGTCATGGGGGAAGCTTCCCAACATCTATTAAATTATTCTCCACTCTAACTACTAATTCATGTACATGTGATAGAACCTATCCTCCAAGGGACTGAATCATAACCATTATGTCTGAGTTGAAGTCCTTAAATTAAAATATGATGGCCATATCTATAGGTATTCAGGCCACTAATGGGATTATTTACAAGGTTTTATTGAACCTAGTATGAAAATCAATAATAACCTATTGTGGGGAACTTCTAATAGTGATTAGCTACTACATGATATATGACTGGTCTACTTTCTCATTGAATCATTCAAATAATCTATTGACTAGGTCATCATAGGTGGTGATCGATTTGTGCAACAAGGATCAATACCATTTAAGATCTCACCCTTTTAAAGAGGTGGCTAGTAGCCTTAAGGCCATATTATACTATGTGACATAATTCATAATATAAACATTGGTGACATCTTAAAGATTCTCTAATATAATTTTTAAATCCTCCCTTATGAATTTAAGGAGTGTCTTTAAGGCACTAGAAGGAATATGATCCCATGTAGATGGGGTACTAGTGGGATGAGTAGGCTACCATTGTTTCATGCTACAAAGTTATTTGGTGGTCTTAGGATCACTATTTTATATGATTGTTGTGTTTCACTAGACCCCATGATTCTTTGGTGAGTTATAGATACTAGAGGTGGTAATAACAAGCTTAGATTTTGTATTATTTGTGACCTTGTGATGGGCCTATGAATCATATAATTTGATGTCTAGTTAAGTATATGGGTCCCATTATGTGTGCTAGAAAATAAAAAAATGTTGATGTATAAAACTCTTACTCTCAGTGAACAACTTCCTATGGGAAGCTTTATAAACATGGGACCGAATTTTTAGTTTGTGAAGAAACCTTCTAGATTTTAGAAATCATATATTCAAAATAATTGGGGGTGAAGATAGTAATAATGAAAATTAAAAAAAAACTTAAATAAAAATAACTAAGTTGATGTAACAAAACTTTAATGGATATACCTAATATTGTGTAAAATAGATTAAACCTTTGAAATACTATAAATGATTTAAAAGAACATATGCATGATTTCATGTCTGAAACACAAACAAAAGATAACACTATATAATAAAATAACACAAATAATAAACATCAATATATTCCAATCAATTTGAGATAGAACACCATATCCTCTTCATTATTATGGGGAGAACAAAATACAAAAGCCCTAAGGGCACAATGTTTAATATTCAATCCTTCTTGCGAGGGGCATTAAGGTCATGAAATGAAGATAAAAAATTGATGTTATTTATATACAAAAACTAAACTATTAATAATGGTTCATCTCTAATAATACTCATAAAGATAAAATATTAACAACTACTAGCCCCTTACAAAATAAAAAAACCCCAATATATAGTCACATTAGCCTCATGAGGAAATGACACCTAGAATCCAACACTCACACTAATGATGAGGCTATTGTAACTGAAGGGGGAGATTTGAGTCATGAGTGTATTTGGTCTTCAAATATTGGATTTTGTATATCCTCAATACCTCATTATTCCAATTATGCTTAAAATAAGCACGATGGTGATGTGTTTCTCTTCTTCAGACTACCTCTAGAATTCTTGTTAATAATGGGGCCCACTTCCCTCAACCAATATCATTGCTTGAAGACTTGATAGGAAAAAAATGATCTCAAGGAGGACTAGGATGACATGTGGCATACTAATGAGTGAACATTCTCCTATGAATATATTTCATCAAATTTTAATTGGCATCACATGGAACTACTACATGGTTAGCTGGCACTACTTTTGGTGAAGTAAATAACTCATTTATAAAGAATGAGCATGAGGGAGCCACATGGAAGGTTCACTTCCTTTTCATTATAACTAAATAATGGGTCCTACCCATTATTTCACCAAATAATGGCACTAATTAAATCTTTGAAAAAAACAAACTAGACTTGGATTAGTGTCATGATGCCACATGTCCAACTGGTGTTATTCTTGGGCAAGCCCAAAACCTTTTCATGAAGAATGAGTGTCAGGATGCCCTGTGGCACTAGTGAAAGGAGATTATACTTAGACAAAAATAAGAAAAGGGAACTTAGGAAAGTGGAGGCTAATATTCAATTTGATGAACTCACTAACCATGCCAATGAAAAAAACTAATTGCCCAAAATATAATAAAATGTGGATTGTGATCCACACATCCAACTTAAGGAAAGTACTTGCTCTTTTAGAATGATCCAAGGAATGGAAGGCCTCATGAATAAGTATTATTTTGTTTTTTATTTATCTTCCATAGATGAAATCACCTCACTGACTTGATATGATCTTATAGAGCTAAGGTTCATGTCTTATGACAACTGTCTTGGTACAAATATTGTAAAAATTATTGCAAAGACTTATATGTCAAATTATTTAGGTGAAAAGATCCTTATTTTTTGTAATAATCACCATAAATGTATTATTTATATATTCAATGATATATCCCATTATAAAATATTAAGAAACAATATCCGCCACATCATGTTAGATAATTTCCCAATATTATAGGAAGAAGAAGGGAGGGAAGACATATGGACTAGGTACCTTATCCCATTCCACGGATAACATTATAGATCTCACTTCTTCATGATTAGGTTATTTCAGAAGATCTACATTATCCTTAAAATTATTAATCCTATTGGAAAAAATGATAAATCTTTCCTCAGGACCCTAGGGTTGGGAAGGAGTTTTGGAGATGATGCTTTGGAAGAAGTTTACAACTTCCATCTTATATCATCTTTGTCCTTGCATCTAGTAACATAATTTTTGAATAAATCCTTTATTCTAAAGGTATTCCTATTTTTGTAAGCCATTTGGAAGAAAAAATTTGAATTTATATCTCCTTCTTTAATCCATATATTTTTGGATCTTTGTCTCCAGTAAGCATCCTCCCTGGCTTCTAGGTTATGGAAGGTACTCAATAATTATTTCTCTTTCTAGCAAGTTTCTTGGTTCATTCCACTAGTTTGAATGGATTGTTCAAGATCCATAATAGAATCATAAATCTCTTGTTTCCTCACAAATATGTTTCCAAAAACCTCCTTATTCCAATTTTTTGGTTCATCTTAATCATTTTTAGTTTGGAGGCAAGTAAAAACATCTCTTGTCCATGAGTCTCAAAATTCCACCAATTCTTCATGGTTTCCCACAGATTCAAGTGATCCATCCACATCTTTTCAAACCTAAATGGAAGACTTATTATCCTTTTGAAAATTTACTTAGAGAAAACCACATGATTTTGATATGATCCTATTCTAGGGAAAATTGAAAACCTACAAAAATAATTGATATCCCAATTAGTTATGATCAAAAACCTATCTAGTCTAACCTAAATGTTATCTACCCTTATTCTTATATTAGTCTATGTATCTAAATCCACACATAATTCCAAATTTTAAAGACTATTGATAATTTTAAAATCATTGAAATATTCCATACTATCACTATATTCAATATTTCCTCCCTTATTATCATATGGATTCATAGAGTATTCAAATCTCCCACCACCATCCAGTTCTTTCTAGAAGTTAGAGTTATAAATTTAGAGAGTTCTTTCTAAAAATGACACCTTCCCATTTTTTAGTTCAAGGAATAAATATTGGAAACAATCCACTTATTATTAGTAACTAATAAAGTAACTCCCACCACAATATGGCCTAGTTTGTTGTAAATAACCCTACCATTAAAAGTTAGGGGGGCCAAAAATTAGATAGGGCTCTAGAAGCACCAACAGCTCTAGATCCCACATGAATAGATTTATTTTGAATATTGATTTTAAAATTCTCTAAGGATTCCATCAAAATTTTGGTTTCTTGAAGGAGGAAACTGGGTTTATGAACTTTCCTAAGATTTCAAACTAATATTTGCTTTTTAGGGTTATTAATCCCCCTAACATTCCATGAAATGACTTTTATTAAAAATAGGGGGAGGGAAACCTACCTTGACACAAGATATTTTTGGGATCTTTTACCACTTCAGTATTATATCATAGTCTAATGTCAGGGATGGATCTAAGGGAGCTATCCCTATGGTCTACCATCCTTTCTACTTGACTTCTGAATAAGTTACCATAATATTCTCTATTCTTGATTGGCTCCCAACTAGCCTCTTATGGATTCCTTGAGTTTTTCTTGTCCATGTTTGGTTTCTAAGGTCCAAAAACAAAACCACCATCCCCCCTTTTGAAATGTAAGGATTTATTGACCATGTTTTTTCTTATGGGAGGGGTAATCTCAATGTATCCTTGTTATTACCTATCATCTTTACACTAGATGCTATAGGATATTTGAAGGAACGAGACTGGTTAAAATAACTCCACTCCACCTAATTATAAAAGGATTTTTTAGAGGCATCAAAATTCTTATTATAACCCTTTCCTTAACTATGGTCTTAGAGACTACTATTGGAGTGGACATGTTCACAATAGCTAATGATTTGAGCTTTCACCAAACCATTTTTATTTCTATCCATGTTCATAATCACTTAAGAGTTAATCTTATTTTTGGGAGTTTATTATTTGGTTTATTGTGGGAAATATTTGCACAGACCAATTTTTGGTTGTGAAAAACATTTCATTCCACCTATTGTTAACTTTTTAAACAAATTATTTATTGTAGGTAACAAACCTTCCTTACCTATTTATTAGTCACTCCTTATTCTTCTCCTAAATCAATGAGATAAAGAAAGGCTATAAATTGTATTATTCATTTTGAGGCCACAATGGAGACTTGATTGTGCATAATGATTTTTGTGTTTATGTAATCAGTTTGTGAAATATTTTGATGTTGTGGTGATGGTTTATAGGAGAGATCTTGATAGTTAAAAATTAATTTTGAGATTTGACATCGTATAAGAGCACCTCCTTCATGCATCCATTAATCAGTGTAGGTTTCACCTTTTATTTCTTATTTATAACTCTTTTAAGTTTATTTATATTGATTCCTTTTAGTTTACATTTGTTTTAGTATTTAGGTTGATTCATGTTTTGAGGGTGTGAAAATTATCAATTATTTTGTGAAGGGATTAGTTTTAGTCATAGAATTGATAGTGTTCATTTTCCTTTGCATTGGAGGTTTCACAACTTGCTTTCTTCACTCCTAAACTTCAATATTGCATTTGGGTTTCAAGTTTGTCATGGATGTACAAGTTGTATTCCTACCCAAATATCTCTATTTATGATTTTTTATTATATTAATTTTATAATATTCATTACATACCAAAACGTTGATGATTTGAAATTCTATGTTTTTTGTTGAAATGTTTACATGGTGACTAATCTAAAGGCTATAAAACTGATCATGGAGACTTATGTGATAAATTTTTATCCATGAATTGGATCCCCCATATATGTGGTGTATATCATGGAGTTACCTTTTCTCATTGGATATGATGTTCGTGAATAATGGTCTTGCTGTATTTCAATAAACACCTCCCATCTTAGATAAAATTGATGAGCATTCACCCCACAGTTCAATGGGGTTTAAATACCACTCCATCATGCTATCATTTGATAGGATTATCTTTCTAATGTGGAAGTTTTTTATATGTTTTATACACTTTCACAGTGTTATGTTATCACTTTGAATCACTACTAAACCTTCAAATGAATAGTTTGCACTCTCTTAGCACTTCAAAAATAGTTGACCATAGAATATCTATCATGGTTTTGATATAAAGAGAGGATTTATGGGCCCATAAGATAATATAGATTTATAAATCATTCATTAAAATGCTTCATAAGCTTCTACAACATTATCATATGGTTGTTTTCACAAAGGTTCATTTCATGACAACTCTTAATTTTTCTTCATGTCACAATCTATTATGTAGACTTCATTAGATTTGATTTCAACAACCATGGTCTTATTAGACAACTAAATTGTGAGATTTACTCCACTCATGGTCTGATTTTATGGCATTTAATGGGTTATAATGCATCTTGGACCCTTCCTAAATGTTAGTTTAGGAGATTGGTGTCTTACTATCTCATCATGTGAGTATTGTTTATATACAATCAATCTCCTTGTGTGCACATTTTGGTCTCCTTTTATGGGCATTATAAATGCCAATAAATTATGTTTGACACATTACTTTTCACTCCTAACTTGCATCAAGACTCTTACTTAGGAATAATGAGGATTGGGTTGGTTCATCATAATAATGGCAACAATGGTGGATGTAACTTGACTTGTTAAACCATATAGCCTCAATGTCTTCAAATTGAATGATGATGTAACCCTAAGTGGATTATCCATTATCAAACTAGTAGTATATTTTATTGATCCTCATAAACCATTCATATTATCCCTTACCATTAGTATTCAAACAAGCATTCCATAATGGAACATCATGAACCCTAAATCGAAGAGCACCTTTTGTTTGTTAAAATACAAACCATAATTTTTTAACCTTTAACATAATGTTTGTGTAAATGTGTTTTTAAAAGGGATCCTTACCCTGATTGGTGAGAAGTGTTTTGTGAAATCCTTCAAATTTAAGTGAGGTAAAAGGATTGTCCAAAAAATCACATTTATTTGCTTAACATCCTTTATAGAAATTTAAAAGGTATTGGAGCTCAACCTTTTTAAGTGGGAAAATATTAGGGGAACATAATTTTATTTGGTGGTGGTATTGTAAAGGAAGAAATTTATTATTGTGGGATATTTATTGAAGTGGTGCCATTTTTTACCACAAGGGAGGTAATCTACAAAGTGTAAATTTCTTATTTCTAAAAGAGAGCCTTTATTTGTAAAGGGGCACTTCATTTTAAAAGGAGAGGATTTTATAAGTCACTGAAGTGGGCTTATTTTTACCATTATTTTTATTTTATGGGACAACATTTTCCCCTACTTATTTTTTCCTCTTGATTTTCAAAGATGGATGCTTAGGTCTGATCTCATAGGTGGTGATGCCCTCTTGTAAAAACACTTCATTTTTTGGTGTGATTTGTACACAAGAGATATTTTGATAGAGTCTAATGTCCTATTTTTGTTTTTTTATCCTATTTTGTGCCACTTTTTATACTCATATGCATTTTTAGTGGTAACTAATGTCCCTATTTGGCCATTTTCACCATTATTGGGTTTTTCCATATTTGGGTATGGACTCATGTATGTTTTAACCCCTTAGTTATTCAAACTACACAACTTGGAAAACCAAAATAGAGATACCCTTGTAGATGAAGGGATTGTGGAGAGTTTTTATTAGTGAATTTACCTTATGTATAAATGAGGATGATATTATATGGCTTGCATCCTTGTAAAAGGAGGAAATTTTGTTTATTCACCTCCATGTTTTAGATTAGGGTAAAAATAGGTTTTGAAGGGGGCCCGAAACCCTATACATCAGACGAGATAAACCTTAAGCACACCCAGGATATGAAATAACCTGGAACCTGCAAAAGCTAGACCAAATTAACCAGGAATTTGAAAACAACAGTCAAGTGCTGGACAAACAGTAACTATTTTTTATTTTTTTTACAAGACCGAAGTTTCATGTCTAGAGGGGGGACTAGAGGCTTAGCTTTTTTCCTCTTTACAGCTATCCAACCATCCTCTACCTTAGCTGCCTCATCAACCCAGTCCTCAGAAGGCCAAGATCCATGAAGTCCAGAGGGCGATGAAGCCTCATCAAAATCCTCAAGAGAACCAGCCAACAACTGGCTCCTAGGAGAGTCCTTCGAAACAGGTGGAGGAGCCACCACCTCCTCAATAATCAGTTCAGAGAGATCACATAATCCAATCTCCACCAAACCTTCAATAGGATCTGTCTCCAGTGGAGTCTCCTGATCTGTCAGTACAAATTGGATACTCTTTTCTTTCTCATTTTCTAAATCAGTCGAAGCTTCCTCAGGTTGTTTTGCAATATAATGATCATGATCAGCTTCAGACCACCAAGAAGGTGATCTTCTAAATCTGGATTTCCCTGCAGTACACCGGGTAGCAACATGCCCCGTCAGGTGACGCTTTCTACATCAAAAAGGTAATCCTTCAAAATCTAACATTTGCGTCTAAGAACCCCTAGGGGAGTCCAAACAAATCACCTCAGGAAGGCCCTTAAAAACATCCACCTCAACCATAAGGCGAGCACAGGTCGATCAGAAATACCTCTTAGTTTCAGCATCCTTGAATAAAAACTCCCCTATAGCATTTTCGATGGTTTTAAACACCGATTCATGCCATAGATGCAATGGTAGATTAGGGAGCCGAACCCAGACAGGGATCTTATTGAAGGTTTCCATAACAGGATTGAAATCCATATGCCACCATTTGGTGAAAAGAGGGTATTTACCCTGCCAAATTTTTTTTTTGTTGGACAGAATAGTCTTCTTGTCCTCAGAAATGTGGAATAAAGCTATAAAAAAACCTTTACCACAAGGATAAATTTCAACATTTCCATCGATTAGTGGCAGCCAGGTTTGGGAGATCCAGCCATGTAAATCTGCAAGAGATGGCTAGAAGCCACGAAATCTACAAATAGCCGCAAACTTTGAAAAGTGCTCTGGCTGATCAAAGATTGCTTCAACAGTATCAGGATCTAGATTAACCCTGACAGGATTTAAGGTACTTACAGGTGAATCGCTTAATCTCCCAGCAGAAGCTTGAAGTTTTGTGTCATATATTTCAGCTTCAAAAGCAGCCACATCTGCATAAGTTCTTCCCTTAGACCCAGGGACAGAACCAAAAATAGGGGAACCTTTTGCTAAATCCGTGACTGGAGTAAAACCCCCTTTCACCAAAGAGTGAGCGAATAGGATCCTATCCCCATTCATAGCCACGCCAGCCACCAGATCAACGGCAACCTGGTCTAGGAAGTGTGTTTGCACTCACACATCCAAGCGCCCAGCATTCAAAATTTCCATGCACGCGCTCATAGCATGTAAAAATATTTTTATTCACCTCCATGTTTCAAAAATTTCAAAAACTCATATTGAGCATGCCATATCACCTAAAGGATCTTGGGACATTCTTTCAAATTTTTTTGATGAGCTCACTTCACCTCCTCATGTTCCTCTTCTTTCACCTTCCTCTTTTAGTGAGGATTTATCTATTGGTGACATTATTTTTCCATAGTCTTCTCCAGTTTGTGTAGGTGTGGTTCTTGACAGTGATTTACATGAGGTTTCTTTGGTATATTTATCTCCTATTAGTTATTTTCCTCATTCCATTTTTAGTGAGGACATATTTTCTAAGGGTGAGATAGTTATAACAACTATTCCCACTAATCATGATGTAGATTTGATTACTACTGATCACTTCAATGAAGTACCTTCACCTTCTCTACATACTAATGAACAATTTAATATAGTGTTTATTACTCTTATTTTTTATTTTTGTATGACTATTTATAGTACCCAACCAAGCCCTAAGTATCCCATTGATATTATGGCATTTTTCCTATCACTTTAGAAAGAAAATAAGAAACTCATGATGTAGAACATCTGTATAATACCCCATCATTGTTACTTAATTTGGTATACATCAACTTGATGCACTTTTATAGTGTGATCTAAAAGATTTTAAGAAACCCATTATTCATGTTGCTCTTATTTTTATGGATGATATATATGTGACTACTATTGTTTTAAACTCTACACATCCCAATCCAATTCCACCTACATATATGCCTACTTATTTTGAGTAACATACCACTAACTTTGGATCCCACATGTTTCATTTCATAGGTCACACTACCAAACTCAATTGAATTGGGAAGCATATATAAGACATTTATTACCCTATCCTACCTATTACATGGATTGATCAACATGGCATTGGTTATGATGTAGGTGTTTCACAATCAATGGGGTTTTTTGATAGATATCCATCTTTTGTTTGATCCACTCTTCATGATGATAGTGAGCTACATATGGGCTCTTCTACACCTTCACTTAGCCCTAAGAAAACTAAGATTATACTGGTAAAACATGGTGTGCCTAACACTTCTTTAGATGTTACCTCACATTCTTATATTGTGGAATTTGCATCCACTCATATCTAGGCATCTTTATCCACCCTTTAGGTTCATTTGGTGTGGATTTATAATTTTTTTTGGTGGTATAGATAGAATTCTTTGAGAGGACTCTACAAGCAACTTTCCTCCACCACTCAACTTCTTCAACCACACATTTCTCCTCCTACATTTTGATGTTCCTTGGTTATTTTAGCTTTTTGTTAGGTAGATGTGTTTTTTGGAACCTCCATCTCTCATTTCATGATTGTCATATGCTACATATTGATTGTATTTTAGACTTTTTTGCATCACTTGGTGATATTATTATTGTATGTGACCTTTATTTATGGCCACAATAAGAGTCATATAGATTTGTATTCATTTTTTCATTCCCCATATTGAGCACTTTAATTTGTAGTTGTTGAATATCCCATCACCACCATGGACATATTATTGAGAGATTTGTATATATACCTTGATGTTGATTGTCTCCTTTGTTGAGGTTTAGAATTGATGTTTTCATTGATGTCAAAGGTTATTAATAAGGTTGAATATCATTTTTATTTTCATTAATATCTCAATGGTTCTCTTATTATTGATGTGTTGTAACAAGTTAAAGTGTTGAAGGTCAACAAGAAAGGTTCTTATCAATAAAGTTGTCAAGTGCTTAATCCTAGTAGTGTCTTGGAGAAGGTATGAGATAGGACACCTAGTATTGTGCATGAAGAGGCATGGTATCATGGTTATTTAGTTGTTATTAGGATTGTAAAGGATATATAATATTTATATCAAGTGTCTTTGAGGATAATGTGACTTATGAATCTTAATTATGGTATGAAGAGATATTGTGTGAAGGCCTAAGCTTGGTTACATGGTGAGATAAGGTTGTATAAGGATGTTTGACCTTGTTTAATCATAAGATAGGTTGTATGTCATGAAACTATGATGATGATAATGATAGTTAGGTGTTTATAACATGAAAATATGCTTGGAGGTCAAGTGCTTAAGTAGCTTAAGACTAGTCATGGCATGTAAAGTCCTTATGAAAAGGTATGGGTATTATGACTTTTTAATATGGATGCATAGAGGCATGGAATTTTTTATGAGGTTTATTAAGAATGTGTATAGGGTTTAGAGTGAATTGATAGTGGCAAGAAGGTGTGTTTCTAGGTCTAATGTAGCTTAAAGACCATGATATAGAAAGAGAGTATGGCCTAATGGGGTATGAGTTTATGTTTCCAAGGAAATTATGGATAGGTGAGTTTTTTAATAAATTTTCATGTTTTCTCAAGTATTTTGACCAAGTTTAATGTCATGATTTTCAATAAAATTCATGAAAATGTGTTTGGAGTCTCTCAAGTGTACAAAATGAGGGGTTATCAACTTGAGAAGGATTTTATTATGTTTTTTAGCTCATCAAATATATGCATAGAAACATAATACATTAATGGTATATGGGGAAGGGTTCAAGATAATAAGTCTATGCATTCATTTTTGGATGGAGGGGATATGCTTTATCAAGAATTGTTAATAGTTGAAGTGTGTTTAAACCCTCTTAAAACCCTAATTATGACCTAATGTTTAATATATGAGTAAAAAATTATCAATATGGTTTGGATTGGTTAGGTAATTGATTTAATATTTTATTGAAATCTCCTAGGTAACCTTAACTGGTTATGGCTAGAGAGAGGAGAGATAAAATGTGAAGATACATGTTTATTTATTAATAAGTTGTAGATATCAAAAAGTTTATTAAAATAAATTTTCAAATGATTAGATGGAGAAGGTAAATAATTTTATTTTATTTAAATTAATATATTTTGATAGTTTCCAATATTTAAGATTAAAAATATGGTGATCCAAGTGGGCTAGTTGCTAATAGGCTTAATAGAGAAAAATGTGCAAAACCTAGGTATTGATGAGGAGATCATTCTTGGTGTGTTTTAATGAAAGAGTGATGGATTTAAGTGCATGAAAATGTTTCTTATAAATTTAATTACCTATTAATTATTGGTATAGTTTTTTAATTCAAGTATATAAGTGGAAAATTTGAAGCCAAAATGGATTATATGGTTCTAGTGTGACTATGAGAAGAGAGGTCAAATGATTGGTTTGTAATACCAATATTTGACATTAGACCATATTTTTTTGAATTTTAAGATGGTTTATAAATTTTATATAATCATATTAATTCACTAAAATTATTTTAAATTCCACACAAATGTGTTATAAGGTCAATATTTCATGACTATGTTTTTAACAGTCTTGACAATTTTGAGTTGTAGTGATAAAATGTTGGAGATGAATGTAATTTCGTAAATGAGTCAAGAAATATAGTAAATATAGTTATTAATAATGAATTTTTATTAATTATCATGATTGTTATAATATTTGGAGATCTATGTAAGTTAAAAAAATGTGTTCACAAAATGGCTTGTATGTTCAGGATTGGACTGTGAGATTGTAAGTCAAGGAATTGGTCTATAAGACTAATATTTGGGATTAGAGCTAGTGATTTTTTAATTTTAAGATGATATAAATATTTTTATGATAATATTAATGAATAAAGATTCAATATAAGTGTCTCTATAGGTGGTTTAATTCTAATTCATTATGAATATGTTTTTGAGTATTCTAGCAGTTTTGAGTGATCAAGTTGTCGTGGTGTTCTTGAGCTAGTATTGTCTAAGTGAAGTTATTACAAGTAGTTAGGGATATTTATGACATAATTTAGTATATGTATATATGTTTAATTTTTTATGGGAGATATAATTAATTAATTATGTAACTTCATTATTTCAAGATAGTTTTTGAGGTGCACAAGCCTAATAGGGCAGTCTGTCCTAAAGAGGGATTCAGGGTATGAATGTAGGATGCATATCTAACCAGCAGAAAAAATGTTAGAATAAGTTATTGTAAAAGTTTATAATTAGTTTTTATGGTTTAATAAGGCTATCTATATCTAATAATATCAAGTATCAGTGTCAAGAGAGTAGACCTAATGAAGTAGGTCTCTATGAGACCTAAAGGATGAGTAAGACCAATGTTGATCATTGAGTTAGAGTGTACCAAGTGAATGAAGATTACCTTAAGGTAATATATATTCTATAAATGTTTTTTTATTCTATATTCACATGAAATGTAGGTAATCAATATTGAAAAATATCAAATAGTGTTTGAGGAGACATATGCCTAATGTGAATAGTACTAATGGTGTGCTTTATGCCACAGTTAGAACTAAAATATGTCATGGACTTAAGATGAGATTAATAGGGGTATAATTTGAGTGGTATATGAAGTGTTACTTCTATGTGTGTAGTTTTAAATGGTTTTAATAAGAACATAAGGTAATATGTGTTAATGAAGGCCTAAAAGAGGTTTTGGTCCTATATGTTGTGACCAACCTATTATAATGATTTATTCATGTATAAAATGTTATCTAAGACCTATTTAAATGGTAATCTATGTGATCAAGTGTGTGTGGATGAAAAAGAGGTATATGAACAAGAGTATTGTATAAATACAAGGTAATTTTAGGCCTATGTGAGTATGCTAATTATGAGTGAATGAGAAATAAGATTGAGTTGTAGAAGGAGGTCATGTAGACAATTAGACAGGTGTAGAGGAATTGCCATGAATATCTAACAAATATTTTTGAGTATGAAGGTTAATATCATATGACCTAATCTATCTTGAAGAGACCTAGTTGAGTGAAGAAGCCTATAAGGCAATTTGAGAGGGATAAGAGTGTGAAGAGTTGAAGAGGTGTTCATCATCAATTAGTTTAGAAAATAGTGTTTTGAAGATGATAAAATCAATCAGGAGGATGAGTTGGTGCTAAGTCATTTAGGGGATTTATGCCTCCTTGAAAGTTGGTGCTTGCTAAAAGGCTTGTCAAGTGGTTGCTTGGTTATCTGGGGTTGGTGCTCTATGTGAATTTGGTACTTCTATAAATATTGGATTTTGTCTTATAGGACTATATTCCATTTGCAAAGATCAATTGGTTTTATTCCCATTAAGGGTTTCCCACACACACACACACACACACACACACACACACACATATATAATGTGTTATCTTATTTCATGATCTTGTATGGTTTCATGTGATTTGATAGATATTCATGTTTGTATGAATGGTTTATGTATACTTAAGTGAAATTGAATGCATGTTTTATAGACAATGATTTAGTACACCCCCCTCTTAGTGATTGTCCTTCCAACATTTGGTGTCAAATATTATTCATTTGAAGAAAGCCTAAGTGCTTGAAGGTGATCCTAAGAAGAAAAATATGTCTAGTGATCAAAAATAAGAAGATAACATGTATGATGAAGAAGTATTCTATGACAAAGAATAAGGAGAAGATGAAGTAGAGCTTCAAGATAAGGTCATAAGCACCCTAGATGATTTTAAACATTAGAATAAGACTATCTATGATCTTAAGAATTAGTTAGAAGGTGTTAATATAAAGTTTATATCAAAAAAATTGAGTATGATCAATTGAAGTTAGAGCTAAATTATTTAAGGTTTGAGCATAAGTAGCTCATAAACAAGTGAGAAATATGAAGATATAAGAGGTTTGAAAAGAGAATTGAGGATCTAGATGACATTTTAAGTAGTCATAAGTCTGTCAATGATAAGGTAGGTCTTGGTTCCAAAGTAGATCAAAAGGAGAACAAGGAGAATGAAGAGTTGAACAAGAAGTTAAAATTCAAAGACAAAATGAAGACAAATTATATTATGCCTAATGCCATGAGGTACTTCAATGTTCTCAATGGTTACTATTTTTATTGTCATAAATTTGGTCATAGAGAAAGTTATTGTAGGATGAGGTCAAGGAATGAGTTATAATGGGACCATAGGATAAGCAGTGATCAATCAAGAGTTTTGTATAGAAATTTTATTTGCTGAAGTTGTCACAATATGGGACACATTGAAAAATTATGTCCTAATGTAGTTATAATTCCCTTAATACTTAACAAGGTATATGGAACTTTTAGAGTTCATGATAAAATTCAAACATTGGTATAGAATCCAAATAAATTCAAGACTGATCATATTAAGTCCAATGGTCAAAATGTATTATTTGATAAGATAGAGAAAGGATAAGAAGTGAAGTAATGTTAAGAACACTTGTTATATGCATGTGTTGATAAGGAAATCAAATAGAATAAAAATGATATCAAGGTTGATGAATTGATTTCTACAATCAAGCCTAAATGGATTCTATAGAGGGACTATCAGTCTCACGATTGCAAGATAGTTGAGGAAAGTGATTTGGAGATCTAGGAATCTCATGAGTTTATGGATTTTTGAGAACCCTATGGAAAGGGGTGAGTCCATTTGGCCTCATAGAGAGACTCATCTATCTATAAAAGCATGAGGTTACAATAAAATAAGGATTCATCTTAAAAGGATTATAGGTTGTCTATGTTGTAATTTCATGAGAAACCATGGTATCTAAGGTCAAAGTATAAACAATTTGTATATGAGAGTTAAGATTTTGGTATTTTTTTGTGAGTAGTTAATCTTGATGTATGTTAAGAAGAGGTATTGGCATCAATATGATTGAATGAAGATGAGGATGGTTTAAGAGTATTTTTTGACTCATGTGTTGAGTTGTGAAGGAAAATTAGGAGTCCTTAATTCTATAGTTGGTGTCAAGAGTGTGGTATCTTAGTGTGTGATCATTGATCTTCTTTAATCATGTCAAGGAGGGTAAGTGATCATGAGTTACTAGTTCATTTAAAGGAGATATGATTGGTTTAAGGGGGATCTTGGTAGCTCTAAGTTCCTTTCAAAAAGAGTGATTAATTTTGATATAAAAATAGAGGTATGCATGGATTTAAGGGAGAAGTGACCTGATTGACAAAATTTTTTTAGAGTGGTTGTCATGGGTGGTTACCATAGTTTCTAAAGATTATGTACCATCTAGTGTCATTAAGAGGTAGTATCAAATTAGGGGGAGAAAGTATAATTTTAGTAGCTATAGGTGACCCTATGTCATTAATTTCAAAGGGTGATAAAAATTAGAAAGTGAAACAAAGGATAAGAATCAGATCTGGCAAATAGTTGCCATAATATTTTGAGTGTTTATGCCATCAATGACAAAGGGGGATATTATTGAGCATTTTTCATATTGTTGAGGGTATGAATTGATGTTGTCATTGATGTCAAAGGATATTGAGAATGTTTAATATAAATTTCTTTGTCATTGATGTCTCAATGGTGATCTTATGAGTGGTTTTTATAAGAAGCTAAAGTGTTGAAGGTCAGCATGGAAGGTCCTTATCGACAAAGTTGTAAAGTACTTGAGCTTAGTAGTGTCTTGAGAAGATTTGAGCATAGGATGACTAGTATTGTACATGAAGAGGAATGGTGTCATGGTGATTTGGATCTTCTTAGGCCTATAAAGGTTATAAAAGATTGATATCAAGTGTCTTTAAGGACAAAGTGTCTTGCAAAGCTTATGGTATGAAGGGACCTTGTGTGAAGGCATAAGCTTGGTTGCATGGTGATATAAGGTTTTATTAGGATGTTTGACATTGTTCAAGCATGAGAAAGGTTGTATGGCATGATATTAAGATTATGAGCATGATAGTGAGGTGTTGAGA